>JAUIMW010002395.1:0-10789 GCA_033557785.1 Enochrus cinctus | reverse complement strand
TGTTGTTGAATTTGAAATAATTCTGTTTCAGTATAACTTTGAGGATGATATTTAATTGTTGGGTTATGTCTGGATCTATGTAGTTCGAAATGAGGTTGTTGCGGATCTTGTGCAGGGTAGCCTATATTGGTATTTTGGTTATGGGGACGTTATTATTCATTTTTTGATTGCAAAATTGGAAGTCTATATGCTGATTACAAATTTTGTTGTTGATGCATGATAAATTCCTAAAATTTAGATTAAAATTTTAACATTGTTTTATATGCCAACACATCTTATATGCAGATTTATATGGTAATTAGTTAAACTCAATTTCAAGACTTTCGCAAGTGGAAATGTTTTTTTACTTCCGACCAAGATTTTTTATACTTGGATATTTTTCATTAATATGTCTAACATTATTTGATTTCCTTCACATTATATTTACATTTACTTAAGGCTATCTCACATTGACCAGAGGCTACAAGAACATTGGTTTCATATTTTTGTGAAAAAAATTAATACGACTTATTATTCGTTTAGGTTAGTGTGCGTTTTCAGCCAAAAGGACTCTTAATATGACTGTAACCTTAACCTATGCCCGTGTAACTTTATCAATGTGTCCGTAGTTTTAATCAATATAAGGGTAAACTAGCTTTAGCCAATGTGTCTACACCGACCAGGAGGCCATCTCTAGATTGATTAAGGCTACGTGCACATTTCAGATGACTTTCCTGCTTTAGTCGATATAAAGTGCCCGTACGTTGAAATTTGTTATTGGCGTAAGAGCTAAAGTTTGGCTAAGCCTAAGCGCTAATTAGTTCACGAGTTTCACTTTAGCCAAAACAAAAATAGCATGAGACTTTGAAATGTATTGGCCATTTTAATGGACATCATTTTTCATAGGTCCAGTATATTAGCTTATATTTTTATTGATCTATATTTTTGCTGCTCTATATTTATATGTTTATGTTCTTTTTTTTCATCTATAGTTTTTTTCTGGACTTAAAGTGTTTTTTAGTAAAAACTACTTCGATACATTTTACAATGTTTAATAGTTTATTTGACATCTCTTACAGTTTGTCCATTTACAGAGAGTACTTAAAATCTAATATCTTATACTAATATATTGTAACGAACGATTTCCGACCGAAAATCGAAAAAGAACGCAATAGAAACGAATCGAAAATCTAGCAATTTTAGATTGCGAATTTACGAGAACTTGCACCAACTATATAGCGCATCACATCGGAGCGAGGAGCAGTTAGCCAGACAGTCGTATAGAGTTAGGAAGTGAGCTCGGAACGCGACAAAAGAAGCCACCAGTGGCGCGCCTTATAAATATTTACCGGTTATGTTTATTATAAATAGCAGACAATTTCATTTATTTTATTAATTGTAAATAATTATTAGTGTAAATAGTTTTAAATATAAATTTTAATTAAATAAACTCTTTTATTAACCCCTCGAACGTAACAATATTTTAAAAATACTTGTAAAAACCACATCAACACAAATAAATTTCGTATGAGAAAAACAAGAACATAATCCAAGTAAACAAATAGATCACAATTTCTTCTAATAGGGCTCATTTTGGCAAAATTAGTTTTAAAATGGGACAAATGAAAATTTTAAAAATACCTTGTTTTAAAGAAGGGAACTGCGAAATTTATCCTGTATTTTCTTCTAGAGTCTAAGGATACACAGTTACCAATATCTCTCAAGTAAAAAAAATTATTTCAACAATTCTTTGGAGTTCTCATAATAGGGAACCCATACATTTGAGCAATAAATCAAATCTGTTATTTTCTCATTTGTTCCATGTTGCGCATTAGGAAACCCATGATCTTAAAACACTGGGTGGTAGTAGTGTCTATGTGATGAAGAAACGATAGCTAAGATCTACATTGTGTGCCAAGATTTTTCACTTTATAGGTTTAAAATTCTCGGGATATAATTTGTGTCCACCCTTTCTTTTCTTCCCGTAAATAGAAAAACATGAGTGACCCCTGAGGGATACCTGATGTTGGGTGCTAAGAAAAAGATACGAAGTTATTATAGTTCACACGAAGCTCTCTTTGGACGAGGTAAGATCTTAGTAATTTGAGCAGTTGAGAGGAAAACTACAATTTGTGCACTAAAACGCGAAAGTCAATCAAACGTCTATGAAAGAAAGCAACATAGAGCTGAGCTCCTCGAATGAATGCCCCGGAAATGTGTTCAAGAAAGCAGAGAAGATTATACAAAATAGATTTAAATGCTTTTGAAATGCTAGATATCACAGCTATAGGCTGATAGTTAGGTACATCGTGTCTATCATCCGAGTATTCTTAAGTATATTTGGCTGATTTCAAAGAAAAATTGAAAAGGTATGTTAGGGCTCAACAAGAAAACCAGAACAACTTTTTGTCACGTATGAGGGCTCAGAGTCGGTTTAAGTTTCAAATTTTAAATCTTTAATTGATTCTTTAATTTATTCCTCCGATATTCGACCTTCCAATATCAAACAACAATAAAACAAACTAAAATATATTTTTTCAAATTTTTAAATTAGATTCTGTATGATAACTTTTAATTCTAAATAGCCTTTTTAATAATTTTTTTCGTATATTTATAAATAATGGTTTTACTTTTTTTGTTTTCCCTCCAAACATAATTGATATTTATTAGAATATATAGTGTTTTATTAAAATAATATTTTGGCGAACACTTCCTCGCCTAGTTAATAAATGATATTTTTATATTATGAGACTTCTTTCGGAACATGGTCTTCTTTAACTAAAGGGTGACCAACCAAGAGAATTCTTTCTTTAGCGCCCAGTAAAACACCCCATAACATACATGTTTGGGGATGCTTTTATAATTGTGGTTTTGGATACCAATTTCCGGTTACGTACAATTTAAACGCTGATAAAATTTAAAATCTTTATTTATGGGAATTAAACCTTTTTTGACTTTGTTTTTGTTCGCTAATAACTTGATTGATTTATATTAGGATTTTTGTCTCTATAAATTACGTAATGTTGAAGGTCTAAATAGATATATAGTTAAGAATCATACCTGAAGTTAGGGATATCTGAGATGTGTCAGAACTCTTCCTGGAATGTCCTGAGGCCGACGCCCCGCTCAAAGAATTGAGCGATTTGGCATCGGACTCAAAAATTCTATTGGCTTCCTCCAGTTTGGCAAGCAGTGCCAGTTCGTCGCCAGATGCGCTGTTATTATTATTATTGGCACAGGGGGGACTCTCCAGCCTCATAGCTGTAGGGGACATAGCCGTGTAGCAGCCCCCATCTGATTCGACAACCAAACAGTTCAAAGATGTACTGAAAGAAAAAAAAAATTAGTGTTTTTAGTCATGGTTATCAAAAATACTATAACAGTCAAAAATTACATCACATAATATTATTAACACAGTAAAAAAAACATTTATTTGACTTTGATAATCCAAAAATTTATATTGATTAAAATATATTGTTAGTAATTGTTCTAAATAATTGCAATTATTAATATAAGGATCTTAAATATTAAATAATGAAGGTAGTAAACATCGAAGGGCGCCCTAGTTTAGGTAATGCAGCGTTAAATGCATAATGATATAACGGTGAAAATTGGCACTAAATAAATTCGGGTCAGCCCCAGTTTGCGCTGGAAATTTGGTACATAAAACGTTTTATGGCTGCGCCTCCGCAACGGTCGAACTGTGTTACAAGCCGCCGCCCGAAGGCTTTAATATTTTTCAAGCCAATGTATACCAGATACTGCAGGAGCTGTAAAACTTTACAGTAATGACCTAACGTGCGATATGGAAGCTAGGCTGCAGGTTTATGATCCACGGAGGCAGCCGCAGCCGCCGTTGTTCAACGATATATTTGCGGAGCCGAAATGGGTGAAGTTCGTGCTTTAATAGAATTCTTCGGAAAAATATAAAATATATGTGTTAAGAGGATATGCACACAAGGGAATCGATAAAGTGCAACTTATGTAAAAAAAAACTATTTTAGGCTTGAGTTGAGTTGAGTAATCTCGTTACATACTACAATCGTAATAAGATTTGAATATTACGCGATACACATTTCCTGGAAGCTATGTATATGTTATAGATGCTGAAGTATTTACTTTGGTACTTGGATTATTTTTATATGAATAATCTTAGAAATGGAAACGTCATAATAGCAATCGGTTCTAATAGGAAAAATATCGTTAAGGGGAGAAGGAAAATATTGCAAAGAATTCTCGTTCTGTGCAATCAAAATATCTACAACGTATTTTATGAGAATATTATGTGCAATATTTCTCTTTCAAGATGAAATTTGTTTCCAATATCCGAGGTAATATCTCAAAGTACGGATTCATCATATAAGGAGCAAACGCCACGATGATTTGTTGCCAATATCATTTTCGTTAATATTTAATACTGCTGCGAAGTATTTCAAGTATATTAAAATTTTAATATTCCTCGCACCAAAACTTGAAAAGAGCTCCATGAAAATTTAATACTATATCCCGTTTTTCAAACTGAGTGACGTTGAATGTAGTAATTCCAGTAACCAATTTTACTTTGAAAGTTAATTTTAAGGCTGGCAAGCCACTACAATATTGCCTAGAGTGTTTTGACGCTCGTAATTAACGTTAATCAGGGGTGATTTTTAAGATGTAATCGTCTAGATACTCTTCTTCAAGAAATAATAACGATTTAAAATAGGTTTTTTTCTCACAAATTTTAATCCGCTGATTTATTTGTTACATTTTTCTTTCTTAATTACTAAATCTAAATTTAATTCTTAGCAATACAATTGCATTATAATATAATATTTATATCTATTTATATATAAATAAAACTTTGAAATAATTGCTATTTCAGGAAGCTGGCGTGCTTTATTCCAAATAAATAACAATATGTGCATATAGTAAATGTCTCTGCCAGCATAGATAACAAAAGATACAAAGGCATTCCGCAGTTCAAAAGAAACAATATTGCATTGTACATTTCCATGGACAAAGGATTCGTGATTGTTGGCCATTATATCAGAAAATGAGTGAATAGAAACATATATGTAGGCGAAATAATTGAGTTTCATGTGAGGGTGGCGTTAGTATTTTTTATCTGGTGGAGTTTCAATTTGTTAGAAGTTGATCAAATGCATCGAATTTTAAAAGCGAAATTTCTTTAATTTACTTTATGTATTGCCAATTTACACCAAACAAAAACATAAACAATGCAAATTTAGCAACATTGGCGCATGAATAAAAATTTATTTCTCGTTAATTTCGTAGTGGTTGGAATTCCCAGCAATGTTAATTTTTAATCGGGCAGCTGCATTGCCATTGTATCAGACTCTGGTACACCAATGCGTTAATAATGTAAAACTAATTAACACGTGTCGTGCTATATATTACAAAACAAAAAATGCATGCTGCGTTATAATGCAATACGTAATGAAATAAACGCTTTATAAATAAAGAAAGCTTCTACATACATAAAACTTACATAGGAGGATTTACAAACAAAGCACACATTTTAAAATGTTCATTACTTCCAGTATCATCAACTGCACTGTTGTGTGGACGCTATCTAAAAATGCAAGTTCTTCCGGCAGATGCAGGCATGGTTTTTTAAACGCACATATTGATAATATAGCTGTATTGTTTCAAGTACCACTCTTGTTTATTTAACATATGCACGAATTAAATAAACTGTGTAAAGAAACTTAATATTGCGGTGCAACAAAAAAAGGAAATTTATGTCTCAATTGTAAATAAAATTATGAGTTGAATATGTATACAAGATAACATAGGTATCCTGCAATGTTATCAATATTTAGAGAGAGTGTTGGAAATTTTATACTTAAGCTTATGTTTATAAAAACGGCACAAAAATTCGTAAAATAATATGTAACACATTATATGATATTAATATCATGTGGATAAGATGTAATAATATTCACAAACATTTAAACAACAAATTATTAAAAATAATATGAAGTATTGTTTTTTTTATTAAATTTAAATTTCACGTAGTCTCTGCACAATCATACATGATAAAATATGAACTTCTACTATGAAGACTAAAGTATGTGCGTTGTTCTGCAAAACAAATGATATTCGAGTAAGATGTTTGGAAGGAAAAAAGATAAGAAATATGCATCATTTTTAAAAATAGTATTCCTCAAATCGCAACGCATTAAGGTAGTAAAATATGTAAGATGTTTCTTATCATCGCTAGTAAATTAATAACGATAAGACACCTTAAACATAAAGATAAACAAATAAGCTAATAACGATATGACAAGCAAATAACTTTGTTACGTTAAAACCCTTCACACATAAAAATTCGCAATAAAAAATATAATATTAACGCACCACTTACATAAGGACAATCGAGTATACTAATAATGTTAAAGCTCATGTATAAAGACAAACAAATTATTTTTTATATTAAAGCACATTTGTTTCACACAAGAAAGTACATATTTTAGTCGCCTGCTTTTTGTTTCCCATGCAGTATATTTCCTAATACATATTGAATAGCATGTTGTGTTATAGCCTAAATGGAGACTGTGTTGGGAAATATGGGCCAATAGTGTTTGGTGTTTAAATTAACACAACTTGCTGGCCAGCACAAATTGATATTGGATTTGCTAATTGCTCAAACATACATTTTAGGAAAGATTTTTTTTTAATTTTTGCAGCTCAAAATTGGATTTAGATATATAAAGATAAGACGCGTATACTATTCACAACAACCAGATGTCAGGAATCGGATTATTTTCAGGAATCACGTATTCTCTTCCGCAAACAATTGGTTCGATTGTCGTGGGGTTTAAAATTCACATAAACGCAAACAAGTATCGTTTCTATGATTGCGACCACACCGATTAAAGATTGATAAGATGTTTGGTAGTATTTTGTATTTAGCCCAACTAAGAGCAATTTTCAACATGGATTGGATGCCCAGATTTTATTGAAAACTAATAATTGTGGGTTTACATATGGTTTTACGACAGGCATAATTTAGATAATATTTATATAAGATTTTTTTTATAATAGCAATTATTCACACGATTAAGAGTTAACATATAGCGGAAAATTAAGAAGGAAGAATCTGGATTTACTACAGTGCAGAATAAAAGTACTAAAATACTTGCATAAAGGGAAAGAAGCAAGTGGGTGCTATAACATCAACTGAGCGAGGAATATTAAGCACCATTGTAATTTGTATGGCTTCTGGAGGAAACTTTATTCCCCCTTCATTATTTTTCCTAGCAAGAGAATGAAGGTAGAACTAGAAGATGGAGCACTTTCAGATACAGGACTTAGTTGTCATTCATCAGGGTGGATGCAGTTGGATATTTTTACAGATGGGTTTCGATATTTCGATCCGGCTCTGCTTATCGTAGACGGCCATACAATCATACCAAAAATTTAGATTAAAGAATTAGCTCGAAAAAATTACACTACTGTATTGTGTTTGCCCCCGCACTGTAACCACAGACTTCGGTCATTAGATGTGTCTTTTATGGGGCTCGTAAACAAATATTATAATCGCGCTGTAGAGAAATACCTTCGAAACAACCATGGTAGAACTCTTTGGCGAAGCCTACAGCGAAGCTGCTCAACAATCGTAATCATTGGTTTTCCAAAATGTGGGATAGAGCCTTTAGATCATCACGTCTTCAAAGACTACGATTTCATTGCTGCAGAAACAACAGATGCGGCTCTTAGTATATTTGAAATAACAGAAGACGATAATAAAGAGAATGAACAGGATCATATTAAAAAGAATGAAACATCTAATAGAGGAGCGTCAGAACAACAAGACATCTTGAAAATGAGACAAACATTGATCAACCAATCCCCAACCAAGCACATCATTCACAGTAAGGATATATTCCCATTTCCCAAAGCTTTGCCCAAAACAAAAAAACTAAATAAAAAGAAAGGTTGATCAGCAATATTAACAAGTAGTCCTAGTATAAAGAATAGTTGCTGGAAGAGAAAATGGAATAGAAAAAAAAGCACCAAAGAGCATCTAAACTTTATATTGCTCCTAAAACTACAGTTAAACAAATTAAAAGTAAAACGAAGAAAAATGACATCTCTGAATGTGATGATGATGTTCAAGATGGTGACCATGAGTGCTTCTACTACCAGGAAGAAAGGAGAGGCGAAAAAACACGACGCAAAGACATGTGTTCAGAAATCAGTACAACTCTGAAAAAAGATCTTCGACAGCTGAAAACCGAAGTAAAAAGAGAAAATCGGTTCATTGTAAAGCGACAAACAAAATAGTCAAGAATACAAAGAACCAGAAATCACGTGCTAAAGATCACACAGAGTTCCAATTTATTACATCAAAATGAAACAATCTTTTTTTTTATAAAGGTGGTAAATGAAACTGTTTATAAATAATGAAATAAATTCATGAATCGTAAATTAGCAAGAATAATGAAAATAACAATAAACTTATATACAAATAAATTTATATTCTGTCATCAATATGAAATAATATAATCTAACTACGTATTAAATTACGATTTTAATTCAAGTAATTCAAATTTCATTAAAGATCGCAGATCGGTTGTAAAGGCTCTAGAGCTTTTAATAGAAAGTTTCAAGTTGGAGTTTTTGTTTTCGTTGCTTCAAACAGTTGTATTTCTTTTTTAAGTGTTACAAAAAATATTACTTAATGTCTATGGAATTCTTTAAAACAATTTCGTTTGTTATCAAGGCACAACCCTACATTGCAACTTTCACAATGCCAACGAGTGCTATGAGGATTAATCTTTCTACTACAACGGATACATCATACCTACGTTCCATGGATCGGCATATGTGCAGCTTCACTTGTCCTTTTCTCTATCGGAACCGTAACTTTTAATTCTTTTAGTGTCAAATGCTGAACCTCACCTCGCTGAATAAATATAACATATGCGTTGACAATAGTGATATCAAGTAAATACCAGAAGATTCGATACCACCGTTTTAGAGACTTTCTGTCGATTTGATAACATGATTTTAACATATCAGCCTTGTCAACATATCCCATGTGTGCATTATAGTCTTTTACCAAAGTAAAGCAAGGGAAATCTCCTTTGGTTCCATCTTTCTTCTTCCTCGATATAGTCGCTTCCATTTTAAAATGAAAAGACCTTCCACACTTACATGCCAATCAGAATCTCCTCTTTTCATGTTTCGTTCATTTCCTAGATCGTGGAGAATTCCTTTTCTTCCTTTTCGTAAAGTACCATAGGAGTATATTTTACATTTCAATAAATCTTTCATCAAGGAAACGGAATTAAATAAATTGTCAAAGTAAATCTCATATCCTTTCCCAATCAAATCATTAGTGAGGTCTTTTACAGCTCTACTTGCTAAATTATTTTCTGTACTCTCAATTTTTCCTGTGTATGTTTGAAATTGTGAAATAAATTCTTTTTTATCAGAGTGTACCCACAGTTTATATCCCTTTTTATAGGTTTGAGAGGTAAATATTGACGTAATGAACTTCTACCTTTAAATTTAATCATTCTTTCATCAATAGACTGTCGCTTTGTAGGAAAAAATGTAATTTTTAAAAGTTTCTTTTAATTTGTCTAGAAGGGGTCTTACTTTATACAATTTATCGTAGTTCTGAGTTTCTTTCTCTGGAATTAACGTATTAACGTTTATATGTAAATTTTTCAAGTGCCACGCAAATCGATCACGAGACATTATATTGGAGATATATTCATCTCTAATTTCCCGTTTTGAGGACCAATAATCCTTGTAGCTTGGCAATTTTTTATGCCCATAATAACGTTTATAGCCAAAAAAACATTTAATTTCTTGGCCACTAGTAGGTACCGGATTAGTTCCTTTGTTTTGTACTTCATACAAATTTGTTTGAAGCACTAAGGTGTTTACAAGATCTTCTGAAAATAATGCCAAGAAAATACCTACTGGTGTGTCAATTTCATCTGATATATTTGGACTTTGTTTGTTTGTCAGTAATATTTTTAACAAAAATCATCATCCTTCCATTCACAATTTTCCAATAATCCAATAAAGTAAACACATCTTCACTAGTCAGATTGTTAAGATCATATAATTTGTCTGAAATGGAATAAAATGCATAGTATACTAGTGGTACCATATGGACCCACCTTTCCAAAAAATGAAAATAAGGTGAAAATTCTTGAATTTAAGTTTTGTATTTATTAAAAAAAACATAAGTAATCAATTTATTATTTACCCATTGCTGAAATTCAATATTTAAATACAAAAGTTAGTTATTAAAAATTCTAGAACCACTACGACACTTGTTTATACACCTGAGGCTGCAAAGACAATAACCGATGTGCGTAAATTTCAATCATTTTCGTGTTGTAATATGTCTTAACGCATGACTCATGCTGGTGGTTCCAAATTGTTCGGACTAGGACGCTAGGAAATAATTTATAAATTGGTGGTTCCAGTGCGAAGCTACTAGGACTCAAAGGGTTAAATGCGGCTACAAAAGCCTGCATTAATTCTTGCAATGGTGTTCTTCGTTATGGAAGTGCCTTTCGGCCAGATTGTTACTGCTTTTCTAGAACAGACAACGTCTGAATTGGCAGATTGAAGAAGAGCACTGGAATTTCGCTTTAGGAAATATACATTTTTTGTCCAAGTTTTTTTTATTTTTTTAATAGGTCCAACACAAAAGTTACGACTCCTGCTGTCAGCAATGTAGAAGTCCTTTTGCTTAGCTCTGTCATATCCAATCTCACTAGTTTTAATATATTCGTTAAACATGCTTTGAAGTCGACTCCTTCACAAAAATTCGTTC
>JAUIMW010002394.1:0-10790 GCA_033557785.1 Enochrus cinctus | reverse complement strand
TGTAATTCTTACTTCTTTCACAATTAAAATAGCGTGATTTCTTGAGAGGTACGCCCTCCAGATCTCCTGTAATTCCGATGTAACTTAAGTATGTAATTCTTATTTCTTTCTCAGTGTAAATGGCGTGATTTCTTGGGAGTTACGCCCTCCGGACCTCCTGTAACTCCGATGTAACTTAAGTATGTATTTCTTACTTCCTTCTCAGTTAAGATGGCGTGATTTCTTGGGAGGTACGTCCTCCAGACCTCCTACAACTTTGGTGTAGCTCAAGTATGTAATTCTAACTTCCTTCATAGTTAAAACAGCCTGATAGCTAAGAAACTACGACCTGCTCATTTTTTGTAATCCCTTTGTAACTCAAGTATATATTTGTTATATTATTTACACTTTGAATAGCGTTATTCTTAATGAAGTATGCCCTTCAGACCTACAATAACTCCACTGTAATTTAAGTATTTAATTCTTACTTCTTTCACAGTTTAAACAGCTTGATAGCTGAGAAACTAAATCCTCCACACTCCTCTGTAACTTAATTGCATACTTCTTATTTTCTTCTCACTTAAAACAGTGTTATTCTTGATGGAGTATGCCCCTCAGACCTACCGTAACTCCACTGTAAAGTATTTAATTCTTACTTCCTTTGCAGTTAAAACAGTTGATGGCTGAGAAACTACGTCCTCCACATTTCCTGTAGTTCCTTTGAAACTTTAGAGCGTAATTCGTACTTTCTTCACACTTAAAATATTGTTATTCTTGATGGAGTATACCCCCTAATGCTCGTAATTTTTTTAACTCTATTTTAATGAAGGGACGGTAACTAATTTTTAACAATCCAAGAAGAACCACCAGGGGGTCTGGGGATATAGTTTGTCCTTCAGATATACTGCAGTGAGGAACCGAGTACCTGGGGGACATGAAATGTCCCCCTGGTGGTCCATCTTTTCTGTTGTTTTTTAATCTTCTTCAATGCAGAGATGCTTACTAATTTTTAACAATCCAAGAAGGGCCACCAGGGGGTCTGGGGGACATGGAATATCCTCCAGGTGCACTGCAGTCTACGTACTTCTAATTGATGTCTAGAAATCTTGATAACCCTTCATTTATTAGTTTTTTTCTTACCAACAAGAAGAATGTGAAAAACCGAGTGTAGAGAGAGTAGAAAATTAGAAAATAATAAAAGTGGATGCCTGGAAACATGGCATGTTCTCCAGGTACTCCACTGATTACGTTCTACATGATGGTTGATTGAATTCAAATAAATTAAAAGTGTTTTTATTATTTTGAATGAAGGATAGTATGTGTACCTGGAGGACATTCAATGTTCTGCAGACCCCTTGACGTCTCTCTAATCACACCACTATAAATGGAAACAACAGGAAATAAAGACCACCTCGAAGACGTGGAATGTCCTCTAAGTAGTCCATTACTCTAAAAATATTAATACGTAGAAGACAATGTAACTGGAGAACATTTCCTTGGACATTCATTTAAACGTTGTAAAAATCAATTAATCTGCGTAATAAAAACAACATGAAATAAAGACCACCTGAAAGATATAAAAATTTAGACAAATTAGAAGTATTTTTATGATTTTTAATAAAGACAGTATACATGGAGGACATTCCGCATACCCCAGACCTCCTGGTGGCCCTTCTTGGATTGTTAAAAATTAGTATGCATCCCTGCATTTAAAAAGAGTAAGAAACAACATAAAAGATGGATCACCAGGGGGTCTGGGACATGGAATGTCCCCCAGGTACTCGGTTTCCCACATTCACGCTCTCCAGACCTCCTGTAACTCAGATGTAACTTAAGTATATTATTCTTACTTTTTTCACAGTTAAAACAGCGTGATTTCTTGGAAGGTACGTCCTCTAGACCTCCTACAATTTTGGTGTAGCTCAAGTATGTAATTCTTACTTCCTTCACAGTTAAAACAGCCTGATAGCTAAGAAACTACGACCTCCACATTGTCTGTAATTCCTTTGTAACTGAAGTATATATTATGTATATAAGTTATATATTCTTTACACTTTAAATAGCGTTATTCTTAATGAAGTATGCTCTTCAGACCCACTATAACTCCACTATAATTTAAGTATTTAATTCTTACTTCCTTCACTGTTAAAACAGCCTGATAGCTGAGAAACCACGTCCTCCACATTTCCTGTAGTTCCTCTGTAACTCAAGTGCATAATTCTTACTTTCTCCACACTTAAAACATTATTTTTGATAGAATATGCCCCCCAGACCCCCCCCCCGTAGCTCCGTTGTTAATCTAATGAATAATTTTTACTTTCTTCAAGAATAAAACGTCGGCTGCAGCCCCCAGGAATCCACACGTTTTGTTCTTGAAGAAAGTAAAAATTATTTATTTGATTGACAGTGGAGAGACATGGATTGTCCTCCATGTACATTGTCTTCTATGTACTAATCTTTATTAGAAAATCGTAAAAATACTTTAAAAATGATTTATCTGAGTTTAATCAATCATCGCAAAGAACATATGTAGTGGAGTACCTGGAGGACATTTCATGTGGTAATATTTACTAGAAGACCCACCTTTTACATATTTTTTTGTTATATTTTAATGAAGGGATGCTAATTAATTTTTAGCAATCCAAGAAGGACCACCAGGGGATCTGGGGGACATGGAATGTCCTCCAAGTGCACTGCAGTCTACGTACTTCTGACTGTTATCTATAAATCTTGATAACCCTTCATTTATTTGTTCTTTTATCAATCAACATGAAGAATGTGAAATGTCGAGTGGAATGTCCCCCAGACCTCTGGTGGTTTATCTTTTTACTCTTTTTCAATGAAGGAAAGCTTTCAAATTTTTTAACAATCCAAGAAGGGCCATCAGGAGGTCTGCTGTCTACGTACTTCTAATTGATGTCTAGAAATCTTGATATCCCTTCATTAATTTGTTTTTTACTAATTAATAAGAAGAATGTGAGAAACCGAGTGCCTGGGGGACATTCCATTTCCCCCAGAGCCCCTGGTGCTCCTACTTTTATATATTTTTTTAACTCTATTTTAATGTAGGGATGCTAACTAATTTTTAACAATCCAAGAAGGACCACCAGGGGGTCTATAAATCTAGAAATCTCGATAAACCTTCATTAATTTGGTTATTACTTATCAACAAAAAGGATGTGAGAAACCGAGACATTGAATGTCCCCCAGGCCCCCTGGTGGTCAATTTTTTTTCAATGCAGGGAAGCTTACTAATTTTTAACAATCCAAGAAGGGCCACCAGGGGAACATGGAATGTCCTCCAGATATACTGCAGTCTACGTACTTCTAATTGATTTCTAGAAATCTTGATAACCCTTCATTTATTTGTTTTTTTACCAATCAACAAGAAGAATGTGGGAAACCGAGTAGAGATGCTAACTAATTTTTAACAATCCAAAAAGGACCACCAGGGGGTCTGGGAGACATGGAATGTCCTCCAGGTACACTGCAGTCTACTGATTGATGTCTAGAAATCTTGATAACCCTTCATTTATTTGTTTTCTTCTTACCAACAAGAAGAATGTAAGAAACTGAGTGTAGAGAGAGTAAAAAATTAGAAAATAATAAAAATGGATGTATGGGAACATGGCATGCCCCCCAAGTACTCCACTTATTACGTTCTACATGATGGTTGATTGAATTCAAATAAATTAAAAGTGAGTTCATTATTTTCAAATGAAGATTAGTACGCAGAATGACCCATTTTATTATTGTATAAATCAGTCAATCATCACGAAAAAAATTGATCCAGACCCCATTCTAATGATTTTACCACCTGTCTTGGAGACGTGGAATAATCTTCAATAAAAACAACAAAAGGGGTTAAAGATTGTCCTCTAGGTACTCCACTCTTTGTGTTATTTTGTGACGATTTATGTAATTTAGATAAATAAAAAGTGTTTTTATTATATTGAATGATGGGTAGTATGTGTACCTGGAAGACATTCAATATTCTCCAGACCCCTTGACGTCTCTCTAATCACACCACTATGAATGCAAACAATATAAAATAAAGACCACCTCGAAGACATGGAATGTCCTCTAGGTAGTCCATTACTCTACAAATATTAATACGTAGAAGACAATGTAACTGGAGAATGTTTCCTTGGACACTTATTTAAACTGTAAAAATCAGTTAACCTACGTAATAAAGACAACATGAAATAAAGACCACCTGAAGGATATAAAAATTAGAAGTATTTTTATGATTTTTAATAAAGGTAAGTATGTTAAAGACAGTATACCTGGAGAACATTCCGCATCCCCCAGACTCCCTGGTAGCCCTTCTTGGATTGTTAAAAATTAGTATGCATCCCTGCATTTAAAAAGAGTAAGAAACAACATAAAAGATGGATCACCAGGGGGTCTGGGACATGGAATGTCCTCCAGGCAATTGATTTACCAGGAATGCTTACTAATTTTTAACAATCCAAGAAGGGCCACCAGGGGGTTTAGAAGACATGGAATGTCCTCTAGGTACACTGCAGTCTATGTACTTTTAATTGATGTCTAGAAATCTTTATAACCCTTCATTTATCTGTTCTTTTACCAATCAACAAGAAGAAAGTGGGAAACCGAGTGCCTGGGGACATTCCATGTCCTCCAGATGTCCTGATGCTATTAATTTTATATTTTTTTAAAATCTATTTTAATGTAGGGATGCCAATTTTTAGCAATTAATAAGGACCACCTTATTAGGGGGTCTGGGGGGCATGGAATGTCCTCCAGGTACACTGCTATCTTCGTACTTCTAATTCTTAATTTGTTTTTGGTGGTCCTCCTTTTATATATTTTTTACTCTATTTTAATATAGAGATGCTAGCTAATTTTTCACAATCCAAGAAGGACCACCAGACCCCCTGGGGGACATGGAATGTCCTCCAGGTACACTGCAGTCTACGTACTTCTAATTGATGTCTAGAAATCTCGATAACTCTTCATTTATTTGTGTTTTACCAATCAACAAGAAGAATGGAATGTCCTCCAGGTACACTGCAGTCTATGTACTTTTAATTGATGTTAAGAAATCTTGATAACCCTTAAATAATTTGTTTTTTACTAAACAACAAGAAGAATGTGAGAAAGCGAGTGCCTGGGGGACATGGAATGTCCTGGTGCTCTTATTTTTATATTTTTTACTCTATTTTAACGAAGGGATGATAACTAATTTTTAACAATCTAAGAAGGACCACTAAGGGGTCTGGGGGGCATGGAATGTCCTCCAGGTACACATTTCAAATGCATAAAGTTTGGACGGTTACTCGAGATAAGACACCTTTTTCAAACAGAATAACTGTTTCCTCTTATTGCTTTTGCTATTTAATGGTGTTTTAAGAGAACTCATTGTCAGGTGGTTACAACATTTTAACATACGAAGCTTTCATATAAAATTATAAAATGAAAATGCTTCAATAAAAATGCGACTTTGATTCTTTGATAAATTACTTGAAGTTAACAATTTACTAAATAATTTTTACTTCTTTCTAGAATAAAACCTAGGGATTCCTGGGGGCTGCGTCCCTCAGACCACCCATGGCTTCGCTGTCAATCTAGTAAATAATTTTTACTTTCTTCGAGAATAAATCATACGGATTCCTGGGGAGCTGTCCCCCAGACCCCCCGTAGTTTCGCTGTCAATCTAATAAATAATTTTTACTTCCTTCAAGAACAAATCTAAATTTAATCATCACAAAGAGCATAAGTAGGAGAGTACCTGGAGGATACTCCATGTCCTCAAAGCCTCTGGTTGTCTTAATTTAATGTTATTTTTATTCTTTTGCAACATAGTGGTGTTTACTAAATTTTATAATAATAAGATTCGTAGGTTTTCTATAAACTAATCTTTACAAGAAAATTACAAAAATAGTTTTAGTTTATATAAATTTAATTAAATCGTAAGTACTGGAATATCTGCAGAGCATTCCATGTTTCTCAGGCTTTTGGTGTGTCTCCATTTTTTGTAGGATTTATTCTTTTACAATATAGGGATGTTTGCCAATTTTTATAATAATAAGTTGAAACACTAGGAGGTTTGGAAAAAATGGAATGTCTTCTAGGTACTGCGTTTTTTAAGTGTTAATCTTTATTCGAAGATTATAAAAAATATTTATAATTTATCTAAATTTAATCAATCATCACGAAGAACGTAAGTAGTGGAGTGCTTGGATGTCTTTCAGGTGGTCTTTATTTTATATGGTTTTTCTCCATCTTTCTTGTCGGTTGCCAAAACATAAGTAAATAAAGAGTTACCAAGATTTTTAATTGTCAATGTCAATTCCTTCTTTTATATTGTTTTTTACTCTATTTCAATGTAGGGATGTCGAGGTTTTTACTAATCAACAAGAAGAATGTGAGAAACCGAGTGCATGGAGGGTTATAAAGATTTCTAGACATCAATTAGAAGTACGCAGAATGCAGTGTACCTGGAAGATATTCCATGTCCCCCTGGTGGTCCTCCTTTTATATATATTTTTTTACTCTATTTTAAAGTAGGGATGCAAACTAATTTTTAACAATCCAAGGAGGACCACCAGGGGGTCAGGGGGACATGGAATGTCCTCCAGGTACACTGCAGTCTACGTACTTCTAATTGATGTCTAGAAATTTCATTAATTTGTTTTTTACTAATCAACTAGAAGAATGTGGGAAACCAAGGGCCTGGGTGATATTCCATGTCCCCTAGACCCTCTCGTGGCTTAGTAAGCGTTCCTGCATTGAAAAATAGTAAAAAACAACATAAAAGAAGGACCATCAGGGGGACTGGGGGACATAGAATGTCCCCCTAGGCACTTGACTTCTAATATTCTTCTTGTTGGTTGATAAAAACAAATAAATAAAAGGTTATCAAGATTTCTAGACATCAATTAAGTAGTACGTAAATTGCAGTATACCTGGAGGACATTCCATGTCCCCCAGACCCTCTGGTGGCTCTTCTTGGATTGATAAAATTTAGTAAGCATTCCTGCATTGAAAAAGAGTAAAAAACAACATAAAAGATGGACCACCAGAATTTTGGAAAAATACGATATTAAGCAAGCAGTTGAGAACATCCATAAACCTTGGAAAGAAGTTACGGAGAGCTGCATGAGGGCAATCGGTCATAATCTTTTGCCAGAGTGTGCAAACGATTTTGAGGGTTTCAACAGTTGAAAATGAAATTGGCCTTGAAAGAAATTCTAAAAACGTTAGGGAATTGTTGGAATCTCACTCAACAGACTTGACTGACAGCGATCTTCTTGCAATTGACCACGAACATGCTTACGAAGAAAAAGATGAATCGGATACAGAACCAAAAACGAAACAGCTCCTAAAGAAATTACTAAAAAGCTTGAAGAATTATTCAATGCAATTGAAAAAGCTAAAGAAATCATAAGAGAAATTGATCCAAATGAAGAGAGAAGTATGAACGTTTGACGTGGACTCGATAAGCAAGTTGCTTGCTACCGCAAGATTATGGAGGAATAGAAGAAATCAAATACTGTTCAGTTGAAATTGGATACGTTTTTCGGTAAAAAATAAAATTTAATTCTTTTTTATTTGTTTTATTTATATGTCTGTATTATGTAGAAAAAAATTAATATGAGTTTTTAATTTAAACAAAATTTACATATGTAATTTTGATATTTTTGTGGATTCATTATAATTTTTTCCATTGGTTCTTATGTTTGATTAGCGCGGTTTTGTTTTACACGGTAAAATTTGGGGATTTATTACCAGCGTTAATCAAGGGATTCCTGTAGCAGGCCAAGTAGCAGGCCAAGACCCCCTGGTGGTCCTTCTTTTATTGTTGAAAATCAATACATATCCCTATATTGTAGCACAGCAAAAAAACACCATAAAAGAAGGACACCCCCTGGTGACATGGAATGTCCTCCAGGTGCTTTGCTATCTACTTACTCTTAATTGTTGTTCTAGAAACTTGATAACTATTTATTTATTTATGTTTAACCAAGCAAAAGAATAAACATTGAAAGCCGAGTACCTTCTGGTGGTCCTTCTTTTATTATTGAAAATCAATACACATTCCTATATTGTAACAAAACAAAAAAAAACAACATAAAAGAAGGACCACCATTCCATGTCCCGCAGGCTCTCGGCTTCCCACATTCTTCTTATTGATTGGTAAGAGAACAAATAAATGAAGGGTTATTAAGATTATTAGACATCAATTAGAAGTACGTAAACTGCAGCGTACCTGGAGGACATTCCATGTCCCCCAGACCCTCTGGCGGTCCTTCTTGGATTGTTAAAAATTGGTAAGGATCCCTGCATTGAAAAAGAGTGAAAAATAACATAAAAGAAAGACCATCAGAGGGTTTGAGGAATATGGAATGTCCCCCAAGCACTCGGTTTCCCACATTTTTCTTGTTGATTGGTAAAAAAACAACATAAAAGAAGGACCACCAGGTTTGGGGGACATGAAATATGCCCCAGGCACTCGGTTTCCGACATTCTTCTTGTTGATTGGTAAAAAACAAATAAATTATGGGTTATCAAAATTTCTAGACATCAATTAGAAGTACGTAGACTGCAATGTACCTGGAGGACATTCCATGTCCCCCAGACCCCTGGGTTGTCCTCCTTTTAGTTTTAGAAATCACTGAACATCTCTATATTAGAATAGAACAAAAACAACACAAAAGAAGGATCACCAGGAGGTCTGGGAGACACTATTTACTTTTAATTGACAATTAAAGATATTGATTTTTTTACATATTTTTTGGTAACCTACTAGAAAGATGTAGAATGCAGAGTACCTAGAGGACCTTCTAGATCATTCATCATTTTATTATAATACCTCTATGCTGAGAAATAATAAAAACAACATAAAACAAAGACCTTCAGGTAATCCACTACTTACGTTATTCGTGATGATTGATTAAATTTAGATTAATTATAAATATTTTTATAATCTTCGAATAAAGATTAACAAGTATAAGACAGAGTATCTGGAAGACATTTCATGCTCCCCGAACCTCTTGGTAGATCATCTTATTATTATAAAAATTGGTAAACATCCCTAAATTGTAAAAGAATAAATTCTACAAAAAATGGAGACACACCAGAAGCCTGGGAAACACGGAATGCTCTGCAGATAATCCAGTACTTACGTTTTAATTAAATTTATATAAACTGAAAGTGTTTTTATAATTTTCTTGTAACGATTAGTTTATAGGAAACAGTGCACCTGGAGGACATTTCATGGTCCCTAAACCTATTAATCTTATAATTATAAAAATTAGTAAACTCCACTAAGAATAAAAAAAAAACAACATTAAATAAAGACCTCCAGATGGTCTGACAACATGGAATATCCTCCAGGTACTCTACTGGTTATGCTGTTCGTGATAAATGACTAAATTTAGATAAATTAGAAATGTTTTTATGAACTTCTAACAAAGATTAATATGAAAGAAGACAGAAGAGGAGATTTGAAGTTCAAGAATAAAAAGAATAATTTACGTTTGATTAATTTTAAATAAATTAATATGAGAATATAATTACGTAATAAAATAAAGACCTTCAACGATCTGAGGACATGAAATGTCCTTCAGGTACTCCACTACATATGTTCTTTACGATAATTGATTAAATTCAGATAAATTAAAAGTGTTTTTATGATTTTCTAGTAAAGATTAGTAGAAGTAGAAAACAGTGTACCTGGAGGACAATCCATGTCTCTCCGCTGTCAATCAAATAAATAATTTTTATACTTGAATGCAGTAAAATTATTTATTTAATTGACAACGGAGCTGCGGGAGGTCTGGGGGGCGTAGATGTCTTATTCTCTATCATGAATAAGGCCGTTTTAATTGTGAAGAAAGTAAGAATTATATACTTAAGATACAAAGAAACTACATGGAATGTGGAGGACGTTTTACAGCTATTAGGCCGTTTTATCTGTGAAGGGAGTATGTGGGGCTAACTTCATCAAGAATGACGCTGTTTAAAGTGTAAAAAATATAAGAATTATATACTTAAACTACAGAAGAACTACAGGAAATGTGGACGACGTAGTTTCTCAGCTATCAGGCTGTGAAAGAAGTAGGAATTAAATACTTAAGTTACACTGGAGCTATGATGGATCTGAGAGGCATACTACATCAAGAATAACACTGTTTCAAGTGTGAAGAAAGTAAACTGCAGGTAATGTAGATGACGTAGTTTCTCAGCTATCAGACTGTGAGGAAAGTTAGAATAACATACTTAAGTTACATTGGAGATACAGCAGATCTGGTGGGCGTACTTCTCAAGAAATAATTCCGTTTCAACTGTGAAAGAAGTAATAATTACATACTTAAGTAACATCGAAATTACAGTAGATCTGAAGGGCCTACTTTCCAAGAATTCACTGTGTTTTAACTGTGAAAGAAGTAAGAATTACGTACTTACGTTACATCGGAGTTACAGGAGGTTTGGAAAGCGTACCTCTCCAGAAGTCACGACTTTTTAACAGTGAAAAAAGTAAGAATTACATACTTAACTTACATCGAAATTACAGGTGGTTTGAAGGGCGTACCTCCCTAGAAACCACGCCATTTTAAGTGTAAATAAAGTAAGAATTAAATACTTGAGTTACAGCAAAGCTACGGAGAGTCTGGGGACGTACCTTCCAAGAAATTACGCCATTTCATGTGTGAACAAAGTAAGAATTAAATACTTGAGTTACAACAGAGCTACGGGGTGTCTGGAGGACGTACCTTCCAAGAAATGATGCCATTTCAAGTGTGAAGAAAGTAAGAATTAAATACTTGAGTTACAGCAGAGTT
>JAUIMW010002393.1:0-10790 GCA_033557785.1 Enochrus cinctus | reverse complement strand
GTGTAAATAAATAATAGTAATAAAGTTCCGCTTGCTACAGGCCGTGTTCCATTATGAATAAAAATAATTACTAAAGTACAACAACAAAAAATTAAGTAATTTCCCTGTAGATTTCTGCAAAATGTATTAGACTTGCTTGCTTATCCAAGGAAAATAATGCAATTCGTTAAATGGCACTGAAATAACTACACTGACAAGTATAATCTGAAATGTGTCGCAGAGTTTCATGTTATATGTCTAGTTGATTGTAAACATTACTTACATCTCGTTTTCCACTTTTTTAACTCAATGAGAATAGAATAAATAGAATTTGAATTGAATTAAATTTGATAATTTTGTAAGAGCTCCTCCGTCATTTTTCTAAGTATACACCATTTCTATATTAATTTGACATTCGTACCTTCGCCCTTTAAACTGTTACATAATGAAATAACCGATATAATATTGGAAAAAGGTAGTAAATAAAAATCCAATTTAAAAAAAAGAAATGTTCTATTTAGCAGATGTTACACAAAAATTATTCAAATAAAAAAATACGTTTTGCTTCAATCGTGAAGTAATAAACTTGGTTTTACAGCCCAAACGAAACGAAACACTCATGTTTTGTTGTCAATTTAAACTTTACAACTTTGTATAAATTTATTCAATTGTGGTTGCGCAAAATTGATTTTGCCGTGTAATTTATCGAAGATATTTAGTAGGTTGGTCGGTGCCCCAAAGGCCACAAGGGATACCATAAAGAACGTCATTGGCATATCTCACCCCATAAATAACAACTGCGTCTCAAGATTTAAGGAAGCAGATTTTCAATTGCCCTTACTAAGAAAATATGAACCTCTGAAAATGTGGAAGTCAAACTAAAACTTGAATTCATTTCATTGTCTAAATATTCCTGAGGTTTATTTATTCAATTTTAGGATTTGTACAAAATTAAATTTGTTGAAACTCATTTGAACTTCGCTACATAAAACAGGAGGAGCTTTCAACTCTTTAAATATTTATATTCCATTATTTTGGCTGGAAGTTGGATGTAATACAGATGTAACCTGAAAGTGGATGACATTAAAAATTCATTGCATTTTATATTTTTCGTATCGAATCTCTCCCGTTCCTTAATAATATAAGAATGTCTTATACATAACAAATCTTTGCTTGAATAGACTCAAAGAAAAGTCGAGGAAACCTTACGAGAAATTTCTATGTAAATTTCAAGTTTTTACAATGTTCTGTATATTGTTCGATGGTTCTGAGATTTCGTTTTTTGCTGCTTCCTCATAGTGATCATCGTAGTATCTAAAAACACAGCTGCAAATAACACGGAATATAATTAAGAAAGACTCGATGGAAACACAATAACAAAATGCAGACTTTTCAATTAAAAAGTTATTTACGCACTAAAAACTTCATTATCTATTTTCTTTGTACTAGAGTTTCGCATGAAAAAGGCATATTAAAGTGCCTTCTCATTTAAGAGTTAATTTAGTTTTATTGAGTAGCAATCATGAACTCAACGGCTTGATTAATGAGTAAATTGTTAATTTATTTTCAGGTGACATCGAAGCCAGATTTGTACCCTTTGGTGATAAGTTACAATGGGGATACTGTCATAAAGGGAAATGGAAACTCGACGGGGTATCTCATGGTACAATACTTCCGAAATTTTATAGTTAGGCCAGTAGGTAAGCGAATACTAAATATTATAAATTTCCAATAAGGTAAATATATTGCAAAATGTATCCCTAGTCCGAATATATCTGATCATGAATGAGAGAATTTACGGTTTCAATTTATATTAAAACGTTTATTTTCCGGCAATTTCCCTTCCGTATATATTTCTTTTATCAGTGCTCTTTATCAAAAGAAAATATTTTTAGATATTATAGCATCATCATCGGTCTTTCGCACGATGCCATATATTTACCTTTTATTGGAATTGATTATACAGTTTAAGCATTTCGAGCGAAATGGGAAAATGGGTCGCGTGTTTGTTATGCCGCTAATTTATATCCTGTAATTGATTATCTGTTTGATTATGTTCCTTATGTTCCAGGTTCCTTATCCGCAACCAGTACAATTGATTCGTTAAGCTCCAGTTTTATTTGCAATGCGGCCAATGAGGTTAGTTTTTTCACGACATTCTTCCTCATTCTGTACGATACAGATTTTATCGGAATTATGGTAATGCTTTTTACACCCTCATTATCATATTTTAATATTATTAATATTAATGTTTGTTTAGAAATACTAAATGCTATTTACTTTCTTCCTGAGCAAATCAAGTTCTAGGTCACGATATTATGAACCTTGAAAGGTCATGGTAAAAATCTAGATTTTTATTGATATTTTGTCATTGTTGAACATAAATTATGCCTTTGTAGATTAGATCGAGATCTTCATTGACTCGGACAACCCTGAGGAATATTCTTTTATGAGATTTTTGTATAGGCATATTTAAAGACATTTTATCAGTAGTATTATTATTTTTTTGTTAAAAAAAAAAATATTTTTTTAACTTATTCTCTTTCACTTAAACGGATATTTAGATATACTTTTTTTGCATATGCAAAACTTCAAAAGTATATCTGCTGCAATAGGTAAATTAATATATTGTATTATCTGAGGTGAGGTAAGAACTGAATAATAGAGCACACATATACTAAACTACCTGTATGTACTCTACATGTAAGTAACTTTTATCAAAGTAGCAGAGTAACTATTCTGTTAGGAACATAGTGGCCTACTAAAACTACTTCAAAACAGAACATTTTTAGGCTAAAGAACTTTATGATTTGGGTGTTATTTAATTAGTTAATATTGATGAATGCAAACACAAAACACTTAAACACACGAAATTTACTGTTATTTTGCAATGTCTTTGCATTTTATTTTCATAGCAATTAACACAAAAGCAACTGAAAAATCTAAGGTTAATCTTTGAAACTTGTTACACTAGACTTAATAATAGGATTTTATATCGATGTTACAGATAGAAATGGTCAGCGTCAGCCAACAGATGAATACATCGGTATGTCAACAGCTACCCAAAAGCCATACCTATTTTTAAATAATTTTTGCTTACATTTTTTATTGTATACACACTTGCTTAGTAGACAACCAATTTTTTTTTATTTTGTTATATTCGAAAAAATTTAACATTTAACAAGAAACATCAAAACCAATTAAAACAACATGTATTATATAGTTTACTAATAAGTGTTTAAACCCGATTAACAACGTTTATAATATGTATGTGCATGTATATAATATAATCCGTCTAATTTATAAGTAACCAAAAATCAATATGAAATGTTTAAACAAACCATTACGTAAGAAAACCCTGCCTTTAGCTTATGCTGTTTATTAATCAAGTTTAGTTAAGGTTTACCCTGCTCATAACTCTTTTCTAATAATGTTTGTATTTTCAGGCAAACTCAATCATTCCACCAGCTTACTCATGCATGGGAAGTTTGGAAGAAGTTAATCCGATCACCAACACTCCAGACCCACAACTTCCACGTTCGGCTTCATCAGTGACCTGCAACTCCTATCAGCCAACACCAACAAGCCCAAATGTTCAACCTCATGTCAACAACGGTTCCATACCAAGCGTACACGGATCCAGTTTGAGTTCCAACCACACCACCAACCACAACAACATCAAAAACAAATCCAACCTAAATCAAACTTTACCACAAGTCAAAAACCACGCCAGCTACGTACAAAGTACAACGAATTTTGTAAATAGCATGCCAAATGTAGAATCTAGTAGCTTAGAAGGCAGCACAACAGAAATCCGAAAAGACCGCCCAACCCAGTACAACTGTGATTCTTCACCTTCTCACACAGTGCACAGAGTCAATAGAAAACTAAACTTTTCAGTTTTATCCAAGGACCGTAGTCTGGACTCCGAAAGTCAAGAAGAAGACCACAACTTCTCAGACTTGCTTAATTTATCTATTTGTGTTCCGAGCAGCGTTACACATCTTCCTTTAGAAACTTTGCCCAGTGGTGTTCAAACAGTGCCGCCGGACTTACAACAGTCCTTTAGTGTAACAAATAGCATGACTAGTTCGGACATTAGTAGTTTAGCAAATCTAGGAACTCCAGACTCACCGCCGAGGGCTACCAGCCCAACAGTCGAAATGCGTGAACTACTAGATAAAATTCAGCAGCTGCCGCAACAAAAGAGTCCTCTTCCCGAGACCCCTCACCACCAGCAAGCTAAAATGAAAGGCTACTTCAACCGAACCAAAGCGAAAACTCTTTATATGCCTTTAAACGAAATTGCCAAGCAAAATTCTAAAGTGTCCCCTGGGGGACGCCCTGGAGTATTTGCGACAACGAGCAACATTTTCGGAAAAGGTTCGAGAAGCTGGTTGTCCCGCTCAGCTCCCAATACTCCCTGTGGAAACTTTGTTCCTAACTTCCCACCTCAGAAAAAGAGTTCTGGAAGCCAAAAGGGTAGTAAAGTAAAAATAAGTGACGGAAGTCCTTTGTTAAATGAAAACGAAGAGTCAGATGAAGATCCTCAAAAAGATGAGTGTTTATGATTTAAAAGCTTCTTCAGTGTTAAAGCTAATGATTACTTTTCTGTATGCATTTATAACAAGACAAAAATTGCCTTGTTTTTAACATTTAAAAGAACTTTTACTAAACTTTCTAGCACTTATGTTCTTTTTACAGAAGTATCTTGCAAAATTGATTACTGCATTCTCATATAAATTCAAGAGTTGAGTATTATAGGAAAATAAGGATAATGATTGCTTAATTTTGTTATAATGTGTATATTTATGTGAGAATGTGTAAAAGGGTAACAATTTCAATAAAAATACAATATTTCCTTTTCGACGTAATGTTTTGAAAAGGAAGAACTGTGTTCAAACATTTTTTAGCATTTAAAATCAATATATTAGCCTATCTTATCTTATATATTTATAAAATCTTAGTCAATATTTCAGGTAACAAAGGGCCTACTTGCAATAAGCTAATCAATATAAGTTTGATATCTGGTTTGCCCCATTTGAAATCTCAATTAAGTCAAGGTGTAAATTACAATATAAACATTTGGCACTCAGCGGAATCTGTATATATAGCCAGAAATTAGAAAGTTAAGGTAAGTCACAATACTTGTCTTTTAAAATCTTTAGAGAAAATATTTCCAATATGGAAATTTATAAAATAAAGAAAAACATACTTAAAGACAGTTCATCGACACTTTTATTTATTCTAAAATTGGTAAGTAAGACTTTTAGCAACATATTAGTAATTTATTATTGTTTTAAATCTGAGATTCCAAATGGATAATAACGATGTAATAACGATATGTGATATTACATTTTGACTCAGATTTTATTAATATATATTTTCTCTTTCGCCTACACAATTTCTAATATTTACAGAATTTAAAAGACTGAAAGCACAAAGCTCGATCAAACAAAAAGTCATGTTAATGTGCGTTCAGTCCAAATTTTATTGTAAAAATGGACAATATTATAGTAAATATAGTTAGTCCAAAGAAATTTTAATCCAATAAAGAAAATAATAATAGATATTTTTGTATAGCTACAAAAATTATATATTATTCTGTAACTTAAACGAGAGTTCAATAGATAAACCATATCAAAAATGTGGAACCAAGGTATTATTGGATTTTTAACCTTTGGACAGCTAGCAAATTTGTACAAACAAGAAATTTTCTTTTGCTATTAATTTTTTCTAATTAAACTTTTACCAACATTTTACGGCAAAAAGCTACAACTAAAAAAATAATTTTTTTAAATACTACAAAATGATTGATATGTGTGTAAAAATGTTTTATGTTGTAAATTGAAAACTATTTTGCTAAGGGTGTCAAAAAATTGAATATGTATGTCTTTCAAGCCATCCATATCTATAAGCCTGATTAATGTTAAATAAAAAAATAGAGTTTGTTATGAAAATTTTTCAAAATGCAAATAACAAAAATATTTATGTCAATGTTATACCTATATGTTGGTGAATGCCAAAACATTCTAAATTAAATCTTTGTAATAAAAAAAAGAAATTTGATGGTAAACTTTGTCTTGATGTAGAGATTTAATAATTGTAGTATTTAAAAATAAAATAATATAATGATAGACTATGTAAAATTGTAATTTAAAACAGCTAAAAGTGTACTTAAATCAATAATGTTTCAGTATTCCTGATGAAGATGTGAAAGGGAAGTTAACATTATTACGTAATAACAATATAAATAAATTTTGTATTAAAATGTTTGCGTCAGTGTTCTATTTTATATTTTCTGGTTTTAATACAATTTATTTATTATAAAAAAATATATATAGATTTAAATGTGTCTTTGTATTTAAATGTTTATTTTAAAATAATTTTTCACAAATAAGAGTTGCAAATATTAAATGATGTAAATAAGTGTAATTACATTTTAAATAGATATAAATTGGAAAAACAAATAATAATCTATTGACTATTCTTATGAAGAACTATTTTCTTTATACAAGATGTAACAACTTCCCTTAGGCTGTATATTGTCATTAATAAAATGAGCAGGTTGTACAATTAATCAATAAAAGTAGTGCTGGTACTGTAATTTTTTAATAAGATAATGCTCAGTGCAAATGTAATGTAAAATAAAATTCATGGTAATAAATGTGTTTTCATTTTCCTGAATTTACATCACATTTTTTCAGTATTGCTACAGATAATGTGTTACTACAAAGTATTTGTAATTTCACAGGATACTGGGCACTTGTGTGTGGATAATTCGAAGCAAACAACCAATTGCAGCAGAGTACGTTGAAAATTCGATGTAGAAATTGACGTACGTCAATAAACTGTCAAATATGTTGACAGAGGGATATCACATCTAAAGTCTATTTTGAATTTTACCTTTTTAATTAATTTACCCTTTTATAATAAGTTCCAAAATGACAAATAGCAATTCTAAAGCGACTGTTTTACGCAAAGTGAATTTATCTTCCGACGTGTATGCAGTTTGTTTACAGCATGCCTTAACAACTGAAAAGGAAGAGATTATGGGTCTACTTATTGGTGATGTATGTTTTTATACTGTTAATTTAATTGTTTTAATGTCTTATTGAATTTATTAGGTAGATGAAGAAACAGGCATTTCACATGTATCGGCATGCGTAATTCTGCATCGTAGTGACAAACAACCAGATCGTGTTGAAATTTCACCTGAACAATTATGTCATGCCCAAACTCATGCTGAGCGATTAGAGACATTACTGAAGCGTAGGATGCGTGTTGTTGGCTGGTACCACTCTCATCCTCATATCACGGTATGGCCCAGTCATGTTGGTACGTAATGGTTCTTACATTGAATTTATTTTTAAAGCTCTTAGTTTTTTAGTATAGTTTTATAGTTTGCAAACATCATTAACTAAAGTTTGTGCAAGACATTATTGATAAGACACATAATTTGTTTCATCGCATTATTTTGTTAAGCTCTTTCACAACAGCATTTTTCTGTAGATGCAACAAATGCAATGTGTGTGTTTTGTGGTTGCCCTTTAAGACAAAACATCGTCGATTCAAAGCAGTAGTGGAACCATAATTCTGTTCTTTCATTGAAACTCGTATAATTTAGATAAATAAAAATAAAAAACCATAAACCGTTAAAAGATCCTTAAAAATTTCTATCTCTATTAAGTCTTTGAATGTCTAACAGAGTGACAAATTGAGGAGGCTAATGAGCCAAAATTCTGCAGACAAACTTGCAGACTCTACGCTTTTTGGAGTATTTTCTTGGGTATAGGCTATTAGATTTCATGCTATTTTGTACGAAATCTGCGTAATATGTAAAAACGCTACTTCAAATGAAAGATGAAAGAAATGAAAAATATGAATTCTACTAAACCCTTTTTAAGTCTACTTTAGGTAATAATTTTGATGACAGATCGCTTTACAGGTTCGTTAATAAGTGCGTTAGTGACATTGTTCTGTATCTATTACATACATTGTTGCAAGCAAACTCTTAAATAACCTAACTAATAATCATTTTTAAATGCCCAAATAATTTACTTTAATAGTTGCTTTACGAAACTTTTAAAATGAATAATTTTGAAAAAATATTAGATACTTATATACAAAATATTATTACATATTAATACTTACTCAAATGACAATGTTTTCAGATAATCGGACACAAGCAGTTTACCAAACAATGGATCCCTTATTCTGTGGACTAATATTTTCCGTATACCAAGTAGATAATGCTCAATTAGAAAACCAAATTCAATTAACATGCTTTCAAGCATATGTCAATGGAGATAACGTGGAGAGTCGGGAAGTCGAAGTGTCCATTACCGACGAGATGCTTCAGCAACATAACTTGGAACGTATAGCGGAATTTCCCCGCATATTGAGCCAAGAGGAAGTGATCAGTCATGAGAATGAAGATAACAACAGATTTCACGATGAACTGGCTAGCTTACACAATGATGCCTTCAAAACATTAACATTGGTGCATATTGTGAGCAAAGTAGCAAAACCTGTTTGCGATGACTATGAAGCCAGGCTAAAATCGACGAAACTTAGAATAAAGGAATTGGAAAAACTAAGGAAACAACTTCTAGACGATTTGAAGTGATTTTTATGTAATTACAATAATATATTATTTATCTAAAATATTTGACCTATTTCAAACTTTTATTTATTTCCAAATTATTTAATTTCATGCTGTTGCCCATTTAAAGAATAATTTTTTTAATTGTCAAAATTTTTAATGAAAGGATGTGATAAGTAAAATTAATATAGACATAAAATAAATATTCTTTTATTATTTGGTAAATCTCTCATACATGTAGGATAAAAAATTTTAACAATATACAAAATAATTGTACTAAAAACAAAAAAAAACATTAACAAAAACCAAAATTCTACTTTTTTTATAATTACATTAGAAATGCATTAAATTGCAGACATAATATTTCGAATGTAAATTGAAAAAACACTGAAAAATTGTGTATCAAATCAGAGTGCTAAGTACTTAAGATATTTTTTTAATCTATTATTTCATAAAATATGTCCACATTATAATACATAACTAAATAATACTATTAATAATATATTAAGAAATTTATAATGTTATTAAAAAATTTGCACATAAATAACCACAGACGTTATACATAGAATGAAAAGCAATTTGAATATTATATACAATACAAAAAATGTGATGAATATGGATTATCAAAAATCAATGTTCCACATATACTTCTCTAAAACCCTCCAAATTGTTATGTACCTTGAGAACATAAAAATACTGGCAAAAAACCTACATGCAACATGTTGTGATTTTTGACGTTCCAATAAACATCTCTTACAAAGATTTTATTGGCTTTCAAAGACTAAAAGAATATATTTGGTTTGTATTTTATTTGTATCTTAGTAAAAAGTAGGTACATAATAAACAAGTACGGACTCGGTTTTGTCGATTTAACCTAATTAGTACAAAGAAGTGTTGCCGATAAGCTAACACTGCAATGATTTGTAAAATGTCTCTAGTATTAGCTAAAAATTAAAGGTCACTTTGGTGCACCTATTACTTTTCCAGAATCCTCATGGCCTTGATACTTTGGCTTGCCATGTGTGAATGGCAAATAACGGTACTTTATCATATGCTGGAAAGTATAAATAACATTAGGACGTAATTTTTACATAAAATAATTTATGTTACCTTAATTTGTCTCTTCATCGTAATGCAGAAAAGTGTGATAAAATACATAACTAAAATAGGCCAAAATACTGGAATATTGAAACAATCGAAGAACGTACACACCAAGGCAATTAAAGTACTTTTCGTCACAGAATACCAAAATTTGAATTCGGGTAATCTCCTAATGAACGGTCTGAATTCTTCATTGGCTCTTGTTGGTAATTCTGGACCATTTTCATCTGCTGAATGATGAAAATTGTGATTACGGCCTAACATTTTAAGCATTAAACTTACCATCAAAATCCATCGCTGGATCAATTTTTGGTGTTAAAAATGCAATAAATAGATTTAAATGATAAATTCCCAAAGCGTATGTGACTATATACCATCCCTAAAAACATGCGGTGTTATTAAATCAATAATAAACCAGTAAATCTAAGTATTGAATGATGCTGCATAAAAATAAAAAATTTTCTAGGAATTACTTAATGAATTTAAAAATAATCTTTCATATTCACAAGCATGCAAAAATGCATGATAGTACATAATTAAATATAATAATCCTTAATTGGATATTGAAGATGCTATATTGTAGGTATTTTCAATCGTTCAAGGTTAATTTTGTATCCACTTGTTTTACATTTTTATTCTACTGGTATAATTTAGCAAACAATATTTCTAAATTAAATACACGACATGAAAAGAAGTGGTGGAAAGGCGTAAAAAAATGATATATAATAAATATGTGTACTATTTATATCATAATACCTGTGCTAAAAGCACTCTGGCCATGAAGCCGCAGATGAGTAGCACCACAAATATCCACCTCGTAATACGCCATGGTACAGTCCTATCCACCACTCCTTGGTAGCACTAAAAGAATAAAAAAATATATATTAATACCTGTTTGGTGATTATTCGTAACCCAAAAACCACAAGCAATGACAGTGCAGCCACCCAACGCCATCGCGCATGAGGCGTCCATTTGTCCAAATTGGTTTGGTAAATCTATATACATATATCAAATTTTTTGTACAACAAAGTATAAAATACATAAATTACATCAAGTTATATAGACGCTAAGCGAGAGTATTAATGGCAAAAAAGCAGAGAGTTT
>JAUIMW010002392.1:0-10797 GCA_033557785.1 Enochrus cinctus | reverse complement strand
AAAAATTTTTGAAATCTGTTTTAAAGAAAGAATTGTCAGTTTTTTAGAAAAAAATAGTTTATTGTCGGAGAGACAGTGTGGTTTTAGGAGAAATAAAAGTGCACAACATGCAATACTGAACCTACGTGATGATATCATGAATAACTTTGATAATAATAAGAAAAATATGGCAGTTTTCTTAGATTTAAAAAAAGCTTTCGATACTGTACCACACGATAGGCTAGTTGAAAAAATAGAAAAAATTGCCATAAGAGGAAAATCTTTAGAAATAATGACAGACTATCTTAACAATAGAAAGCAATAAAAACAGGAAACAAAAATAGGAAACGTCTTTAGTGATGAGAAAACCTTGACAATAGGTCTGCCACAGGGAACGGTATTGGTGCCGGTTCTTTCCTTAATATACATAAACGATCTGGTGAAACTCAATATAGAAGGAAAAATATTATCTTATGCCGACGACACAATCGTTATCTACGAAGGCGAAACATGGTATGATATAGAGAAATGTGCAAACAGGGAGATGGGGATTGTACGGAGTTGATTGGATGAAAATAGGCTCACCTTAAATGCAAAAAAAAAAACTAAGTTTATGACTTTGACACCGACCAGTAAAAATCAACCTGTAATACCAGTAAACATAACAGTGCATGAACCAAAGTAAAATATATAGCGATAATGATAAATACTGCGACTGGCATAGAGAAAAAGAGATTAAATAGACAAACTATATTAAATATCTGGAAATAACACTTGACATAAATTTGAAATGGAAAGAACATGCTAACTTACTTATCAAAAGACTGAAAAGTACGTAACCGAAATTCTATGAGTTGAGAAATTTAGTGAGCAAGTATATTTTGAACATGGTTTACAATGCTTTGGTAGACTCCTTACTAAACTATGCAATAGTGGTTTGGGGTGGCACATACTTAGCAAACTTGAAAACTTTAGAAATAGTTCACAAACACATACTTAAACTTATTAATAATAAAAATTGTATCCCACAATTGATCTACATACCGAAATAGCGGTTACCCCATTAATACTAAAATATTTCACATCTTGCACTTTTCATATTCATTCATCCAACACAGATAAACATTGAATCCACCACACACACACAATACACAAACAGCAGCTAATCAACATATTACATATCCAAAGCTTTCTACTTCTTCAAATTCCCTCAAAATATACGTACAATAGAATCAATTAAAGTCTTCAAGAAAAACTGTAAAACTTTCATATCAACCAACCGTATGCTCTTTCTTGCACATGTCTAGTGTCTTTCTTTTGTGCTACCGATCTGCATTCTATAAAAAATAAAGATTACAAATTTTAAGTGGGGCATAATCACAGATGCTTTGCATCTAGGTGCCCCTTTATCAATTGTTGCCTGATTTTGTTTTTTATTTTTGTCATAAATTTTATTTAGTTTAATTAGAAATACAGAGTGGATATTTTGTAACGAACTTGTAACTGGGTCTCAATTGATTAAATATACTACTACTACTACTACTCTCAACATCTTATCTTTGTAATATTGCCTCTAGCTTGATGTTTTCGACTTTCGAACCATGATAATGCACCTTTAATACTTCAATATAGTACTATGTAACATTGCTAGAGAGCTAACTTGATCCTGACAAGTTTAGTGAGAAATCAAATTTGAAGTTCTTCTAGACGAAAAAAATAAAATGGAGGTGACGCAATATACTGATACAATATAATTTTTTTTTTAATTGTTTGTTTTGTTCTTTTTAGAAAAAAATATAATTAAAAGTAGTTTAAATTTAATTGTTTTGATTTAAAATACACAGTTTTTTAAGTTTAAATTGTTTAAAATTATTTAAAACATAGCTAAAATGCTAAAAATAAATTTTGATTATTTATATTTATTTGCATTTTCTTGTCAAGAAAATTTGTATAAAATTAAAAAATGTATTGCCTTTCAAGTATTATAGTTTAATATAGATTTACAGCTGCATTTTTAAATAAAATGGATGTAATATTACCAAATGAATTTTGAAATTCATTCTTGTAAATTTTACAAGTCAAACCACAATAATTAGAAAAGAATTTGTTAAAGGATTGATTTTTTTGCAATTAATGTTGCAAATAATATGTGGTATACAATAATGGCCACATTATTATTTGATTTCTTATTATTTTTATACATGTTGCGGGTAATTTATAATGCCTGGCCAGTTCACAAATCGTCCGGCAACTTCATAAATTGAAGTCGTATTTGTCGTATATCCCTAGCTAAAATTCGATGTTATGAAGCCAGAGAGGCAGCTCAACTTTTGCTTCCGTAGTGACGGTCGCGGCAAGAAAGATGCGCAATGATAATATTATTCCTTTCTCTCTCATTTTCCTTTATCTGTTTATAGAAATAACCTTAAATTTGATAAACATAACCAGACCTGGATGAGGAAAGTTGTGACTAAATTGACCAGCTTTTTTGTACTTTTAATAATTTGTGTGGCAATGATTCCACGCTACGTGATGTAGTAAATTTGTGATGTAGGACATCGACCATGGGATGTTGTGTTTATGAAAGCAAACTTACCTTTAAAAACAAGATTAAAATATTTTTAATAATGTAAATTACGAAAATGTTATGCATTATTTATAATTATATTTGCCGATAATCATCAGTGTATGTCCTTATGTTAACACACATATGAGGTTTCATCGATGTCTCTAAAGATTTCCTCCTTACCATCAAAGGAAACATCAAAGGAGATTTATGAAAGGTATTAGTAAGATTAAAGCCCAAAAGCAACCATACTCTACACAAACAAATTAAATGTTGTCCTGGGTAACCAATCATTGAGAAATAGTTTCTTTGGAATGGAAAACTTTGTGTTATGTTTGTGCTGTCGTAACTTTAAAACATATAGTATTATCCAGTAATAATCCATCCTTCTCCCTAAAATCCCCTTAGCCAACACTTTATGTCTCCTCATTATTGCATTTTAACTTTTTTATGGTGTACTCGAAGTCATATATTATTCCAATATATCGTAACTATTTAATACTAACACAATAACACTAATTTCTTTGAGTATTCAAAAAGATATCCATACTTGGAATCACTTTGCTATTAACCTGTTTTTGAACGCTAATGTAAGAGTACTTCCTGCATTATTTATTATCTTTCGCACAATGTCAAAAATTTCAGTATTTATTAGTGGTAAGCAGATAACTTACTTACCTTCAAAAATGTCATCATTTCTCACAAAAAAAAATTTTAAATAAATTTTCTATAAATTTATAGATATAAGGAAAGGAAGATAAATTATACACAAGATAAAATTTTTATAACATATATTTATTTGAGCTTTTCATTGCGTTCAAATACAACAAAATATTAAATAAAAATCAATTTTTTTCATAACACAAGAAAGAGCTTTTGCCTCGATTAATCAGCTATGCGTATACATTTTTGTATTTTACTCAAGTATTATATAAGTTATTGATAAATATTTATTTAAAAATCTCTTGGAAGAGTCAGATATTACGATATACGTATACGAATGTTTTGTATTTTTTTTAAGATAAATAGTATTTCGCTTAATAAATATTTTTTTAAAATAATAATAATTAAACCACTGAGAACTACATTTTTTGCAATTTTTGTATTATTTTACTTTTCATTAATACTCCAAACGTTTTGTTTAAATAGTACCAACAACTAATTTTTACAATATCTAAACAATTAGGTTTTCTTGTCCAAAAAAACTAAGAGGGCTTTAAAAGTTCACAGTTGTTTCCAAATTTTTATCTTAGGAAATTATGTACACGCCCCTTTGTTTTTTTTAAATATTTTTTTTGTTTAAGTGTTCCATGTTGAAATGTAGTATACATTTTTTTAAAATACTGACTTAAATTAATATTTACAATATTTCTTGACTTAAAATTCGTATAACAATAAAATCACCCCTTGGATTTTGTAGTTTTAATATTTACAAATACTATTCTTAGTTATTACTATTGGTTTTGCAAATAGCAAGATATGATAAAATCACAAAATACAATGACCGCTTGAAGCGGCTTCGACGCTATTATTCTATACAAAATATTTACAGAAATACAATTACATAGGAATGCTACAGAAAATAGTACGATATTATCACTTATTTTCACAAATAATATACAAAAAATTAATGTTATACATATTTACTAGACAACTGTTTGGCAAGTTCCGTATATTTCAAAAATTTTGAGTGCGGGCTTTCCTCAAAACCACTTGTAGATGGCGGGCTCTTGCTTTCCACCGAGCTGTTACCGCTTGCGGCAACAGCCGGAACGGCGCTCGACTTAGAAGAGCTTGAACTAGACGGTTGTGCAGACTTCAAAGCCACTGGGTCTGGAATAACGCCGTCTTTAACGAAATGCATTTTCGAAAGATGATGCCTATACGCTCCTTTTGAAATGAATGGCGTATCACAAAACGCGCACTTCATAATCGAGTCGGAAGTCATCACTGCGTCGTTGCAAGCCCAACTGAACGCCAGAATAGCTCCAGGAGTACTGGCAGCGCTAGCCGTCGATACGTTAGACGCGATTGAGTTAATACTGGCTGTTGAAGGTGCTGAAGAATTGTTTCTATTGTTAGTATGGTGAGTTTCAGTCTTATCGCAAAGTTTTTGCAATGCAGCCAAGGGGTGGCTGCTACCTCGCTTTCCAGTCGTATTGCCCTGTTCCGAGGAATTACCAGCCCCGGAGAGACTATCAAACATGGAGCTTAAAGCTCCCAAGCTTCCACTAGCGCTCTTCCTATCGCCGTTTGTACTTCTAGGTGTCCCCGAACGATCGCTACTCGCAGGACTACTCGTACTATTACGGCAAGGACTCGAAGCGTGCGCGTCAATAGCAGAAGGCGTTCTGCTAGGACTCGGAGCTAAAGGACTGTGAGGCCTTTTCGTAATAGGTTCCTCTTCTTCATGTTTAGGTTCCTTTACGCTGTGGAAACTCGCCCTATCATCCTCTTCATCATCTTCAGTTTCTTTTTTAATCTTCACGTCATGCGTCGACAAATCAGCCACGCTTCCTCGATCGTCTTCTTCTATTTCCTTTTTAACAACAATTTCTCCGTCGATTTCACTGGCGGCCTTCTCGGAGGACGGACTTTTTTCACGACTCTTATTATCAGGGGTTGAACGTGGCGTCGAGTGCATCATACCAGGAGGGTCCATTTTTCTTTCAGGTGTTAACGCATCAATTCTGCTGCTGCCTCGCTCAGAAATGGAACTGGACTCGCTTCCGCTTCTTTCCCTTCGAGCAAAATGCGCTTGCTGGTGATGGTAACTTCTCAGCAAGTTCATTGTTTGGGCGTCAACTAAAGGTTTTGTATAGTCAACGCTCTCATCTATTCCCAACCTCTTCAAAATGCTGGAACCCATGGGTGGTTGCGTCTGGTGACCTGGGAACGCGGCGTTTTGGCGCCCCCTCGAGTCAAAACTCTTCTCTATTAATTTTTCAATTGCGTTCAAAACTGATGGAGAGCTACCATTGTTAGTTTCTGCAGCTGGGGGAGGCTCTTTGTTACTCGAATCAGAAGCTGAAGGCGACCTATGTTGAGATACCGGTGACGGTGACTTGTTGTTGCTATTCTTGCGTGTTTCTCTTGGTAGAGGACTTTCAGGAGGTAGAATGCTATTGGACATTAAAGCGCTTTTCAAAAAGTTCCTTTGATTATTTCCTAAGCTACCACCTCCAACGCACTGGCGTATGTGGTCAACGAACAGCGACGTGTCAATTTTATTTCCGCATTTTTCACAGGTGATGCGACCAGCACTTGACGCATCGCGGCTTTTCTCAATGATGCTACCGTTATCCCCGTTCTTCATCTCATGTTGCGCCCGCTCGAGTTCAAGCAACTTCCTAACCGGAAGAGATTTCTTTCGTTTCTCGCGCGTCTGCCTTCTTCTTCCGCCACTTTCCGTTATACTTCTCATAATATGCTCTTTGTAGTGAGAATTCTTCACCATATGATTGCTCAGTTCTTTGAGGGAGCTGAAGGCTTGGTCGCAAACTTTGCACGTTAAAACAGCACTCACGTGACTACTTGTGCTGCCTGGAGGGTTGCTTCCGCCTCCCCCACCACCACTACTTCCGTTTTTTGGATCGTCGGTGGACCTCCATGAAATAATTTGTTCTTGAGAAATAATATTGGTGTAATGTTGGGTTTGTTGCATGTGACTCGTCATTTCAGCCAATGACCTAAAGCTTTGGCCACACCACATGCACTTCAAGATTTGCCTGGTTTGTTCAGCTCCCTTGCCTAGCCAAACGTCTTGTCCCCTGACCAATTTTCTTGGAAGGGGCATGGTTTCTTTAATCAGAAGGTTTAAGTCGGCAGGGTTGGGTTTATTGGAACTTGAAGAAGAAGAGTTGTTGTTGGAAGAAGCCGGTGATGAGCTTTGGCTGTGAGGAGGTATATTTTGGCTTTGCATAGGTGGAACGGGAACGTTTACGCCGCAATGTTTGGCTTCTTTCATGTGCGTAGTTAAAGCTTGAAGACTAGGGAAACTCTGCTTGCACCAAACGCACTTTAAGACGTCTTTAGCTTGCTCGGCGCCTTTGTTTAACCAGTGAGATTGCCACGCGCTGTGCCGGCTGCTCGATGAATTAACTGATGGCCCGGTACTTGCTGCCATTGTTCTAAACAAGTCTTCGCCACCTAACTTACTTAACTCGCTCATTTTCTCAAGAGCTTTCGTCGCGTCGCTCGTGCTGGGGGTTGAGTGTTTCATCTTGCCGTTCCAAAGATCAGAAGCAGCAGTCTTAGGGCTCAAGCTGCTGGCGGCCGCGACTGCTGCTGCGAAGTATGGCAAATGTGACGCGGCTACTGGGGATGCCCATTGAGGTAACACAGCGGGTTTATAATCAGCGGGAGGTCTCGATTTTCTTGATGTGGGTTGAACGCTGGAGTCTTCAGAGCTTCTCTTTCTCGTGACGGACAAGTCTAAAACTTGGCTGTCTTCCATGCTGGGGGTCTCAGCTCTGCTTTCTTCGGGCTCAGATTGTTCACTTCTGGCCGTTGAGGTCCTTCTGCTGAAGTCTAAGACGCCGGGTTCGCAGCCAGGGGATTGGAGAGGAGCTTCTGAAGGGGAACTTAGGGAACCGATGGGGTTGATCATTAAACCAGGGGGTGAGGAGCTACTTGAAACTAGGGGTGAAATTGAACTTCTGTTGAACGCTGGGGGGAGTGGGGAGGTCATCATGAGGCGATGCGAGTGTTGGGCGGCCACGGCGGCTGCGTTCAGGTAGGCGGCCATGGCGGCGGATTGTGGGGGCAGGAGGGCCGCGGCTGCAGCTACTGGCAAGGTTGGAGGTAGTGCTACACCGACTGGGCTTAAAGCTGTAGGTGCGAGGGGTACCCCGCGGAGAAGGGCGTTTCTGTCTGGGTACTTTGGTTCTTCTGATGGGCATCTCGGCGGTTGGGATTCTATTGATTCGCGCGATGGCGTTCTTGGGCTCGTCATCTCCCTGTAACAAAGATGACGATATTGAGTTTATTTTGGACAAGCAACTGTGTTGGATTGACTTATAATTTTACACAATTGGTTAGTAAATGGTTATAAGTAAGGAAAAGCTCGCCTTTTTGTAAATTACCTTAAAGTACGGTCATAAGTTAGTCCCCTGGGGTGCACTTACTAACGCCCTCGTTCGCGATCAATCCGTCTTACGACCGGCGTAATGTTTCACTTTGGCAACAAAAGGATCGAAAACATAACTCAGGGCCTACGAGCACAAATGGAAATTAAAAAGAACCATACTGTTCTAGGCGAACTCGGAGCACTCACTGCCCCATGTTTGCCATCGTTTACGCGGCATGGTGTAAAAGTGTTTGTTCAGTAATGATTTACGATAATAGCAGCGCGTCAGAGAACTAAATATTGCCTTTTATATTCATTGTCGACCGGGGACGGAGCGCGAAGTACACGATAAAAAGAACAAAGGAAGCCGCGAAACCAAGCAGGAATATGAGCACTAATATTTGTTCAGACTTGTGATAACTATTTAAATATGTGAGACAATCAGCTGCGGACAGGTGTCGAGGATACCTCGTGGAAATTAAAAAGGGAGCTCTAAAAACTGTTCTTCTTTTATGGGTGTAAAATAAATAGGGAATTGTTTCATTTTTTTGTTGAGCGTAGGTAGACGCTTATTAATTTTTGTTTACTTGAAATATGCTGATGATTCGTTGTAGATTGGTGGAGAATGTAGTAATTTAATAATTCAATTTTTTAATTATTGGAAACACTATAAACTTAGCTATATTTTTATGCCAGGTGAAACAAATATTAATGCGATCAGACACAGCTATAATTGAAGCAGCAGGAATGGTAACCTACCTCTCAGTCATATGATTTGGAATAGCATCTACGTTTGGTGAGCTTCTGGGAGATGGCAGGTCGCCGGGAGGTGGCGAACTGACTTCGTCGTCCCCAGGACTGGGAGAAGCTGCCGAATTAGGCGTCATGGAACCGGAGTCTTCGTCTCCTTCCACCTTATCTCCTTCTTCTGGGCAACCTTCTTCTCCGCCTTCCCCTGTAACAAGATTAAAACATTTATAAGTGACCTTTGTTTTGAGCAAACAAAGCAAATAAAATGTATCATTTTAACGCTTTCCGCAATAAATAATAACAGTGTAAAATATAGTTTGAATTGCCTTGAACTATCACGAATGGTGCTGAGCAAGCAGGTGCGTTTTTCTTTGACCGGCCGTTTAAAAGGTGTAAATGTGGATTGTTTTGTGTTTAATGTCGACTCCTACTGCAACTTAATTAATAATGTTCTGGCAGAGATTAATATTTCCGATTAAGGACTTTCTAAAACGCGTCAATCAAAATTCCAACTTCATTAGAGAAGTGTCTAAGAAATAGGAAATAAGTCTTTATTGTCAACCGCTGCTGGGCGTGATCGAGCCGACCGATAAATTAAAATAAAGCGAGAAAATATCATCGAGAGACGTTTGATTACAATATTGTTTGGAACTCGTGGTGATATGGCGCGAGATTTCATTTCGAGATAAAACTCTCCCAGGCTCAAAATGAGCAAAACTTCCCTGTGTTCTACGGCTGTATATGCACGGTATTTCACATCTGTTCTTTGGAAGCAAAATGTAATGTTTCGATCATATCTCATGATTTGTATTTCAAAATATCGTATGGTCTCACGTTTCGACTACTGTTGCCTGAGCTAACACAACCCAGAGCTTCTCCGACTCAGCACTACTAGACAAAATCCAGTATATTCCGCATTACGGGAAAGTTATTTTATTACCCATTTGGTGCGATATACTCTCAACATTTCTAGAGTGTGTATTTGCAAGGAAACTATTGATAAAACTTTTCCTGTAAGCGAGTATGGATTTTTCAAAATCTACTAAGGACGCTTTGAAATTTATATGAAGGAGTGCAGATTCAATTTTTATTATGTTAAAACCAAAGAGGAATAAAGTTGATTCGTTATATGAGGATAGAAGCGAAACAACATCAATTACCCCCTGTAACGAGGAGGTCTCAGCACACCGTGACCTCTTGGCTCTCATAGCATCCGCCCAAGAGCTTATGCATGTAATATCGCATTAAACCCTGATAATAATACATGTAAACGAGCCAAAGCAGGGAGCGTAGCGCAAATCCTAACTGCAAACAATGCTATAATTGTTGTCAATGCGTTGCGAATGAGGGAAAGAAGCAACAGGATTCGATTAGAGCGGAGCAAAAGGCGGAGTAAAGGAGTCGCGAACGCATCTCGCTGACCAATGATTTCACCGCTCAGGCTTAACATGTAGATATAGGAGCTTTAGTGAAACTAATTACGTTGATTTATGTTGCTATTGTTCATTGTTGGTCCGTGTTTGGACAGCCGGGAGACATACGTGCACGCCCCTGGTACACCAGAGTCTTCTCCGCGCGTCTCTGAAGCTGCGTCATCAGGACAGAGACCTCCCGGAGAGCGCTGATGCAGCCGCACGGGAGTTGACACAACCCGATGTTTATGTTGACTTGCTGCTGAAGACATTCCAAGTGGCCGGAACGCCCCGTTTGCAAATGCACCGGCCTCGCTGGTCTTCGACGTCAACCCAGGTCTCGGGTTCCATACGCGTACTTGCTCAGACCGAGACACTTTTTTGCATGTCGCCATATTTCACCACACTTGCTCCTGGTGGTGTTTCAGCAAATTTGCATGATAGCATGAGTATTTAGTCTTTTTTTTTTGTTTGTGCACTAGAACGCAAGCATCATTTACAATTTGAATGTTAAATTCTAACAAAGCTTCTCTGCTCCCTTGCCTGGACAATCTCAGGGTATAAAAAACTTATTATCAATACATCAAGATATATTGGAACAAAAATTGCTTGGGAATGCTCTCCAAACTATCTTACCAGTACTTATCCGAGTATGCAAGAGCTTGTCCTAGTCAGAGAGTAAAGTCGAGCAAACAAATATCAATAAATTTATTTGTGAGGAGCATAGGCAACTACATTTTTATAAAGACAATGAAAAAATAAAAATTCCATGAATAAATACATTTTTATAAAATCAGAGAGATCATACTCGATTAGATGAGCAAAGAAGTTGTGATCCTACACACAAAATTTTATAGAAGGGAGTTGTCTAAGTTAACCCTTTGAGTCCTAATTTTTTTAAATAGAAAAGTTAATAATTGACGTTGAAAAAATGGTGGTTCCAAGTTGGGGCCACCAGTAAAATGTAGTTACAAAAAATATTACTTAATGTCTATGGAATTCTTTGAAACAATTTCGTTTGT
>JAUIMW010002391.1:0-10798 GCA_033557785.1 Enochrus cinctus | reverse complement strand
GTCTTATTTACGAAACATTGATGGTTTTATTTCTGTTTCTTTTTACATATACAATCAAAAGTGTATGTTTTTCTTTTGATACATTCATTTACCGATTATACTTGACAAACAATTAAGCATTTGAAAACAATAATTCGTACCGTTCCCATTGATAAATGTTTACACTAATGTATGTTCGCGATTGCTTGCAAATTTCACATTCGTTGAGTCGTTTTAAAATCGTTATTTCATTCCAGGCCCTTTTAACCTCTTTGTATAATTTTCTTTCTACTACATACACTTGTTACTATTTATTTTTACTTTCTTTTAGGAATCTTATTATAATGCGAGATAGCAGCTTTTTTGTCTTAGTTGAATTTAATTTTTTAATTTACCCATATATAGACAACATATTTAAATACGAATTAATTTAACAAATAAAATTGAGTAAATTATATAAAATGATCTAAATAGTTAACTAATATAATTAAAAAATACTACACGTTAAAAGTATAAATAAGCAAAATAAAATAAATTCAAAAGCAAAACTGTCCTTTATAATAAAATTTCTTGTCGAACAACGTAAGCTAAAACATAATTTATTGTTACCAATAAAAAAACAAATTTTATAGCCACACACCTTGACCCAAGTAAAATTATTAATAAATAATAAGCCACACCACAAAAAAACCCATCAATGGAACGTTAGCCTTTCCTAAATACCAACAAATGAAAAAGCAGTATGGCATTGCTTCTAATTAATATATAAAACGCATTGTGTCAAAATAACAAAAAATATGCTAATTAGGATGAGGAAATTTATTTATTAGCTGTGATAAGCGATTGACAGGGCAGCATTGACACTGAACCGATTCCGAAACAACCTTTATCGGTACGGTAGAAAATTTCTATACGAATACGCAAAGTTGTACGGTGAAAAAATCCAGATATTACAGGTTAAAGCTAGAAAATCGTCGACAGCCCAATAATTTAGTGTGAATGCAGTTGGCTCGTTCATTCCTTATTTACTAACGCAAAGACCGGTAAACATATAGAGACACTTTCCTGTCGATGAATCCAATAGTTACCGGCTATTTACGCATTCATCTGATACACAGTGCGCTGTGTTTTCGAGTGATTTTATAAAATTTACGTGCTGTGACCGAAAAAAAATATATTTTAAATTTTTTTCAAAAGGACGTTCTAGAGGATATTCAGAAGTCTTTTGTATATTCTAGTCATTTTTTAGTTGTAAGTGGTTTTTTATTTTTTATTATTTTGTTTTTGTTAAAATTTTTGTTTTTTTAGTTAAAATTTTAATTTTTTTTTGTAGAATGTCGAGTGGAGGTCGCGTTTTTTTATAACGATTGATACTTATACTAATCCAGCGCATTAAACTGATAATCTCATTAAAGAAATGATTTATCGTTATTCTGTCGTGGTGTAAAGTTGTGTTGTTCCCAGCATTGTTGTTTTTGAAAATAATTGCTGTAAGTCGCTATGTACATAAATTCGAGTAGAATTCCGATTTTTTTAACAATTAATATATTTTTATTGTTTTTATAATAACATCAAATTTTAAACTTTTTAAATTTTGAATCTTATATCAATATCTTCAAAGTTAATTTTCGTAGTACTTTATTGGTGTAAAGTACGAGTATTATTAAGTAAATTGTATACAAAGATAAGAAACATATTTAAAATAAAAAACCAATTTAAAATTATATCTCTTTAATTGGCATTGAGATATTAACTAGGTCAGTAATAGTACTACCATGTGATCGCAATTTGCTGTGCATAACAATTAATTAACATTGCATTACCTAGGCAACAATTAATTTAGCAATATTCCACCTAAAAAGTAAAATTCGTTAAAGTTTACTGCCTGAAAAGCCATACGCAAATAAATATTGCAAATCCAAAAAGTAAACAACTGAAAGTCCTTTGCACATAACAGAAACAATGCATACTATTTTAAGAATTTACTATCACCTGTTTGTGCTACCGAGTCACCCAAATTTTAATTATGTCTGATGTACCCACACTAAATTCAAGACGCTTGTTTCAGATTGAATTCCGACGTACCTGAATTTTAAAAATGGAACTCACACATATATTTTTAGCAGCGATCTCTTTGGCCATCTACATTTCTTCAGGTAAGCCTTCAAAATAATCAATCAAGTAGGAATCATTAACGAAAATTATTTTTTAGTTCAAGCTCTGAAATGCTTCCAATGCAATTCAGCACATGATGAAGACTGTGACGCTCTCAAAAACAGCATAGACCCCAATCACCAATTCTTGAAGCCTTGCAACGAAACATACCATGGACATAAGCCCTTCTGCAGAAAAACGACTCTGAACAGTAAGTAATTTATTGGCTGTTAAAAGTAAATAGCTTTTAATTTTCCTAATAACCTAGGAAAACACCAGTAATGAGATTCCACAAATTTCTGGATACTTCAAGTTATTAAGCTCAATCTCATTAGTGGCGATTTGTCTAATTTGCATTTGCCTTTTGCAGTTTTGGACGCCAATAGCAAGAGGACGATAAGGTCGTGCGGATGGGAAGTGTACAAAGCCAATGAAAGTTTGTGTTACGAAAGGGACTCCGATTTTAAATTGGAAAGGAGCTGTCAATGTTTCCATGAAGCGTGCAACTCTGCGTACTCCTTCGGGTCTAGTGTCGTGCTGCCATCTGTGGCCGTATTCCTTAGTTTTATAAGTGTGTATGTTAGATTAAGTTAGTGAAACTATAGGACTCTGTAAATATCAAATTTTAGGTTAGGTTTGAAATCTCGCTAATTTTAAATTTAAATGTTACTGATTTCTTTTGTTTTAAAAGAATATAAGAATATTTGTTTTCGAACTGTTTTTGTTTATTTATTTATTTTTTTTTGTGGGTGACATGAACAATAATATTTTGAATAATAAGTTATACTTACAAGAGCACTTTAGCATTTTATGTAGTAATGGATATGAGTCATACGTAAAAAATACATAGCAGAGTCACGGAAATGTCAAGTAGCTGTTTAAACCATGTTTTTGTGAAGTCCTAATCCCAGAATGAAACCAGAATGAGTATAGTTGTCAAATCGCTAACTACTGATCATTAAATTGTCTTTTGTCTGAAGTCCAGTGGGAACATTTTACTGCATATCAAAACTTGATGACTGTGAAAACAGTGTCTTGAAGGAAGCTGTTTCTTTAGCCAACCAAATTACTTAAAGCTAAAACTCTCCAAAGCTTTTGATAGCATAGATCAAATCATGTTGCTAGATAAAATGTATTTATATGGCTTTCGTGTACAAACGAATAAATTTATCAAAAGTTATATAACAGATAGGAACCAATATGTACAAAATAACAGCTCCGCTTGCCCAGACACTGCAGTATCGTGTGGTGTGCCTCAAGGGACGGTCATGCGTCCATTACTGTTCGCACTATGTGTAAACTATTTATTTAACCTAAATCTGGACTCCAAAATCATCTCCTACGATGATTTTTTTCTTTTTCTTCGAGGTAAAATCTGGAAGCACATATACGATAATATTTAATTGGACTGTGGACTTCTGGTCCCGCGTTAATAAACTAATAATAAATCACTAAAAATCGCATTCCATCACTTTTACTTTACTTAGCAATAAACAACCAAATTTAGACTCGTGGTCCATGGGTGAATATGTATATATCTTGTACGGTAGCATTGAATGTAAATAAACTTTAACTTTAACTTTAACAGTAGGATAATAAAGTCTAAGAATTCATAAATCAAAATAGGCTTCTAACATTTGGCAATTGGGACCAATTTTAACATATACGCATTAATCATGCCTAAAGTTTTCAAAATGACAAAAAATTTCTTTGTTTACCAGCCATTAGGGTATTTGGAATTATCTGTGTCATCTACTGTTAAACCGACGCATTCCTCATGATACAACTGACCACATTTTGAGCATGGCCTCATGTCTTTTATCTTTTCATTTCAAATATATAATATCAAAGGTCGAAAAAGAACGAAAAACAGAAAACTCTACTCTACTCTTTGTTACTTAGGCCTTATTACCCAACAGGTCTTATTTCTCGCACCTACCTCACATATATACAATTATTTGTAATAGCAGGTCTCTCTCTCTCTCAATAAAGAATATTTATTAATTATTTATAATAGATTTTTTTTTATCTAAGAGATCCCAGTGTGTGACTGTCATTGTTTTCTACATTGAAACCATCAGAGCTTTTCTCTGGAGTGCACCAGGGCACCATGTTAGGCCTACTTCGCTCTACACCTTCAACTTTTGTTCTTGTGAATCTGCTAGTAAGGTTTAATTTTATGCTAATGATACTAATAATTTATCTTTCCTTTGACCCTGACAGAGCTTGCGACGCTGTATTTGCATCAGATCATGTTCGCAGCAGGATTCTGGAACTTTGCTTGTTCATATATGGTGTTAGGATTCCTTTCGTTTTTAACTTTACGGTTACTTCACGCTAACAGACACATTTTACAAAAATGGACCAGAGTTACTCTTTGTGATTCACTGCTGCTAAGCACGCCCGATTGTAACAGTGTTTCTGGCCCTTTTTTCATTTCCGTCAAATTCAGATGCCTTCAGCGTTAAAAGAATTCTTATCTTCGGTTGATTTTCGGTGTGCTTGAGCATATATCGGGATAGACTAGTGGAGACAGGTTGGATGGATGCGTGAAAGACGTAGGACCTTAATCTGTGTCAAGCTTAGCATTTTTAATACGCTGTGTTATTTGCTTAGGACAAAGATCTTACTGTCATATTAGGTTGTTTCTAAAGTTTTGTCCGTTTTTATGAATCTATTTTAAACTGTAATATCTCAGCGAATAGTAAATCAATTTAATTTAAATAAGAGCCATTTGAAAAAATCGAGTGCTCGCGATCGATGAAGTCGACGGAGGCCGTTTTTGTCTGGTCCCGACTGGCGAAGGTTCAAGGGGTGCTTAAAAAGATGGTCGGTTGGCGAGAGGTCTGGAGAGTATGGTGGGTGAGGCAGAACTTTGACGCTCAGAGCGTTTAATTCTCGGATGGTGATTTGTGAAACATGCTCATGAGCGTTATCGTGGAGCAGGATCGGACCTCTTATGTTGGTCAGTGTTGGTTGCTGCTACATTTCGTCGATTTCGTGATGATTTGGCCCGGTTGCAGAAAGTTATAGTAAATCACACCAGTCGCTGATCACCATAAAGTAACTATGGTCTTTTTTGGTGGGCTTTTGCCTTTGGGAAGTGACTGGGTGGCTCATCGGTGTCCAACCACTGTCCTGGACGTCTCCTGTTGTCGTAGAGGATACACTTTGATGATCCGGTCCAAAAAGATTCATTTTAGTCGAGCAAAAGCAAAGAACAGACCTCGAAACGTGTCAATTTCTGACAATCGCTCAAATCGTGTGGCACCCACTTTTCGAGCTTTTTGACCTTTCCAATACGTTTCAAACCATTGATTTTTAATGGTTCGCTATCCCACGCACCGTTTGTGATGGGTCCGTCCTCAAATCCTCGTCCAGGATTACTCTAGTTCGACCACTCTTCAACTTAGAGACTAAAATCTCTGAAACGAAATTTTACAAACCAACGTCAAACAGTGAGTTTATTGACACTATCGTTGCCAAGTACCTGGTTTATTTTTCGGGCTGTTTCGGCAGCGCTTTAGTTCAATTTTTTTCAATTTCATCTGAAGGGACAGAAAATTAAAATTTGGAAAAAATGAACAGCATCAATGTATAGAGTACAAAATTCTCTCTAGATGAGTATATAATACGACACAGTGGAATAAATATTTATTCTTACCTTACCCATTCCTTAAAATTATTAAATTTTAATACCAATCTTAAAATACTTTATCATTTTTGTCAAATACATACCTACAAAGAATTAGTAGCAATACAAAAATAATAATATATGTTATTATGTGCAAGATGTACCGACATAGATACATTTGAGGAGTCAAAAGTCAACACAACTATTCGGCATTCATGCTCCCAACAAAAAAACACACACACACAAATAAAGATTCTAGTGCTAGTACAAATATTTATGGTAACAAACCTCAGTACAGTTCTTGAAAGTGTAGTTGGTCGTCGGTTGATCTCAGTTGTTTTCAGTTAGTGGCGCTACTGCATTATCTGCTATTTCTGATAAAATGTTAGTGTTTTTAAAACAACAAAGCAATTGTGCTCTTGATTTTTCTCAAGCTTTCGATGGTACTTCTGCTCTGCAACAGAAGGAATTGATTGAAAAAAACAAATATTCTTGCATTTGCCAATGTCACTTTATCAGAGAAAAAGATCTTTCTCCAGAACAATTTGCAGCCATACAACCAGACAGTCTATCTTTTATAAGGACGTCAGCTAGCACACAACAATACTGAACATTTGGAAGAATAAGTTCCAAATGGAGAGCAAATTAAAAAACAGTCGCTCGTTCACATACCTTAGAAAGATCTGGCAAAATACTAGTTGATCTCAAGTCAATAAAGCTGTAGGATTCCTGGTCTTAAGCAGCGGAGTAATCATGACCTCATTCCAGCTTCATGGGAATGAGCTGCTCGATATGGAAAAATTAATATGTGTTATATAGGGCAATATATATATATATATGAGCAACAAAATTTTATCAGCACCCACAGAATCTTAAGGAAAGAGTCATTCAGCCAATATCCTCTTCAGTGACTCCTAAAAACTCAATAAATAATGTTACTTAAAAAGCCTTAAAATTGGACCAGATTTTCCGAGGATTATTCTTACTGGCAATGGAATTTAAGTACTACTTCTTTGCAAGGCTGGACGCTGAGATAGTATCATTAAGATGGCTGGTATATCTGCTCCAATTCTCTTAAGTTGGGGAACGTTTATAGCTCATAAAGCTTATAATAGATTTTAAGTTTTATGGCGACGTTCCTGCAATGCTTTTATACCATCTGTTATCCTTGGTTTATTGTTATGTTTCGTCAAAGGACAGTATCCAAAAGTACGCTGAAAAAATCTCCAATCGAAATAAAACAGCAGATTAAACAATGGTCAGCAATTTTGTGTTCCGTAAGCACTTCCGAATTAACCATGAAGAAGCTACTGAAAACAAAAATAAAATTATTATGTGTTGATGAAAACTGTGTAACTCTTGTATGCTTTCCAATAATTGTGTGAAATGTCTTTTTTATTAGCAACATAATATTAAAATTAGTGCAATGGCAGAAAAAACTTCCTATTCCAACTTATCTCTTCGCTAAAGGTTATCTAAAGCGTTATTTACATCGTCATTGATATGCCATCAACATCAGACAATTTTTTCTTTGCTTTTTCTTCAAAATGATCGAAGCATACAATTTACTACATACATCTAAATTAATTTGGGGGTTTTGCAGTGATTGACTATTCTTGTTTTACCTTTCTCTGAAGTATCAATACAAAGCTGATGAAATGAAATGATTCAATCATAACTATCAAGTATTGCGCTTGTGGGCAAAAACTTTGGAATTTTGAATCATCTTTGAAGAATAGCCAATTTTAAAAAACATGTTCCTTACATTGAAAACCTCTAGTGCACCCTGAAAATAATTTCATAATTGAAAAATTGAATATTCCACAGACTTACCATTTGCACCACGTGTATGTAATTTCCTGCTTTCATTTGTACGATGTCAATGCCTTCAATGATAGGGAGGCATCTCATTTAATTGAAAAATATGTCCAAGGGCGACATCTTGAACAAGAGGAATTGACAGAGTAAAATCTCAATAACATTAAGAAAGTGTTTACATCTTGAATGGGAGGTAGCCATTTTGAACGAAGTTGTAGACATGTTCAGTGTGGACGCCTTGCATGGGAGGCAGCCATCTTGTTCGGGCTTGTAGATGTTCAATATGGATGTCTTGAATGGAAGGCAGGCATCTTGTACAAACTTATAGACAAGTTCAATATGGACGTCTTGCATGAGAGTACATACTATATATCGTTCCAAGGCAACGAGACCCAAGACCGAATGATACCGCGCAGTCTAGACAAGCATCAAACACAACATTGCAAAATGTGATACAACAAGACTATCACATAGCAGCTTCCTTAAGTTGAAGTAAAAATACTAAAATGATGGGACAGCAGGGTTTAATTTCTGTTTAAAAACGAATCTAACTTATCATTTACCATAAAAAAAATTAGAGCTTCTTTTAATCCATCTGTGTATATTGGTTGCATAGATTGGTGTAAAAGCTGGCCAAAACACATATTTTATGGCACAAAATAAGGTGGTAAGTTAATTTGTTAGCGTCATATGTCAATTTTTTTGTATGTTATATTATTTTAATGAGTGTTTGGTTTATTTAAAATAGCAGATGAATGTACAGATGAGATGAAGTAATTATTAAATTATCGAGATTATTCAAATTTTCAGGAGAACGCTTTCAGGAAAACGCTTCAAATGTTTAAACTCCGTGTTATCACATTAGCATTAATAATGTCAACCTTATCAATCATTGGTAGTAATTACAACATCAATTGCTCTAAAGGAATTCGGAGTTACACGACTAGGAACATTTACGAGCTGCTTCTAATCAATGTAGTTCACATGTGCAGTTACATGTCATTGAATTTAGATTCCACCAAATTTAAGATAATTGATATTTACGTCGAACAAACAAAATAACTCGTCACATCTCGATAGAAGCATTGGAAATTGAATCATTATGCTCTTAAAAAAATAAAGATTACAGGCTATAGCATAAGCTTTTATTGTTTAGATAAAAACCAAACTATTTCCTTCCGTAAAAACAAAATCAAAATTGTCCAACTACCCTTAGATTTTTGTTAGTGTCAGCAATTGAAAAAAGGCTTGAAAATATGAAGAATAAGTGTGAAAATTATCCATCTCTTTAAATCAATAAGTATATGCAAGTCTAAACGTTCGTGGAAAAATTTAAAAATTCCGCATTGAATTTTAAAATTTTCTGGCTGCTTTGCGACAATAAAATATTTCAAAAGTAAAACGAAGAGTTCGGTAATGAGATCAAGCGGGGACAAATGCGAGTTTTGCTGGATACAGCGAAATTCTTGAGGACAAATCCGATAAGGTTTAAGAAAAATGTTGAATTATGCGGCACGATATCGTAAATACAATGCCTTATTTGGCATAGTACGGAGGAGCACTTTTATAAAATTGCCCGAATGACGGAATAAATCGACTTCAACTATTTGGCGCGTATTTATGTCCCCCTGTGCCAGCGCTGATGGAATGGGAATAGGGCTTTTTCAATTTTTGGCGAATTTACTGAATTTTAAAGAGATTATCTTTGATTTACTGCACTAATTTCTTAAATGGATACAGCCAGAGAAAAAAAGGCTGCAATTTTTCGATAATTTATTAACCGCCCTGTCCTTATTGGCGCTCTAAATAGTTCTTTATTGGAGAATGATGTATTTTAAAGTCTCGATAATGAGTATCGATCGCAATTTTCTAAAAATAGGATTTACTTTTAATGCCAACAGAAGACGATCCAGATTTCCTGTTAATTAATGACTTTCAACATAATTTAATATCTGCAGCGGAATGCTTATTTCTAAGTAATTTTAATTACTATTTTGTATGGAGTATTTTTTCTCAGCCTTTATCGATTATTTTTCGTCTATAACTCAGGATGCGTGTTAGAAAAGCTCCAGGTAAAGTCCAACAAATAAAATAATAGCCTTTTTTACGACAGTCTCGTGATATTTAAACGTAAAGTGAAACGCTTATCTCCGATTTGACATCAAACCCTCGTGCAGGTGAATGCAACAAGGACACATAAATTTAGGCACATATAATAAATGCCTGACCTAAGGCAACTGTTTTGCGAAATGCAAATTATCGCCAATGCACTTCTACATGCAACTGCCGACAGCTATATACACGAATCCCTTTATATATTTAACATAATTCGCAAACAGTGGTTGCTAAATATGCATGATATGTTAAGGAGGGTGTGGTGGGACTATTTTAAAAGTTGGCGCCAATTAATGTAATTCTATATTTGTTGGCACTTACTCTATTTTAAAGGTCACTCCTGGAAAAGGTCAGCTGTAAAAGTAAAGGTAGTGTGGGAAGTAATAATGTTTTGAGTGTATCATATCATCTATTTAAGAACTACTAAATAGAAGGAACATTATAAAATAATAAAAACAATTAACAACAACATACAATAGCCAAATATCACAAAGTCTCACAATGATTGGAAACAAAGACAGAATGTTGTTTAACAGCCAATGCTTAGTTTTTTCTTAAATTGTTTAATGGATGTTGATCGTCGACAGTCTTGGGCAAGCAAATTAAACAAGCTTAAAACAATACTTAAACACCTTTGGCTTTCTGTTTTACTTGTTCCGGGTATAACTTTGTCTGCTATAGTATTTCTGGTTGGGTTTGAGAGGTCAATCTTAATGTAAAGTTTTTTTTTGAATCCCCAAAAAGACCCAAATATGCTTCCTTTTCTGCAAAATTTTTGGTTACACTCCTAATATTGTTGTGAAAAATGGATAGTTTATTTTTCGTTAAGTTTAATAAATGTATGAATTAGCTGTTGTCTTAGTCTGCAAGGCATTGTTTTCTTTCATCAGTTACGTGATACGAATTTGAACAATGCAAAGTGAATTCAATTAAAAAATTGAATGTGAAAGAACCACATTTCTATTGAATATTACATGCAAAACACTTGCCAAAATCTACGTGCAAAAATTGATAGAAATATTATAATTACCTATCTAATATACTAGCAAAATGATACTTTTTCATTCACAGCACGATCTTCAACTATAACTTTTGTCA
>JAUIMW010002390.1:0-10798 GCA_033557785.1 Enochrus cinctus | reverse complement strand
TGTGGTCTTAAAGTCAGTGTCCGAATGGTCAAACAATGATGGTTCATCTGACACATGCCAATTACTTATCAGCACATTCTTTTCAGTGTTCTGATAGTTATGTTGATGATCTCCTTTTTTTGAATATCAATTAAGGTCGGTTCATTCCCCCAACATTGGCCAACTGTAGATTATTAGATATTAAATATTCTAAGAGTGACTCACCTCGCTTGTTGTTGCCTCTTCTTCCCCAGAAGGTGTTGTGGGCGGTTCTTTCAAATCGTAGCATGGCTTGCTGGAAGTTGGCTCTAATGTGGTCGATTAGCACTCGGAATTCTCTAGTGGAAGGCGCTCCGTCCTGGTCATAGGGCAGGTATGCTGCTGCAAGAGGGACCTCTCGCAGACTCAATGCCCTCATGTCGGCAAACCTCGCTGTCACCAGATCCCTAAAACCTTTATAATCCAGGTCAAGGCCGAGGCAGCCCTAGAGTGATCTAGATTTATTTGTATGAATTTTATGCCTGTTTGGCTGAAGTGCCTGAGGTTCCTGGTTGCAGGTCCTCCATCTTCTTCACTACAGCTTTCTTCTTCTTTCTCAGGGCCTTGAAGGTGACCCTGGAGAAGTTCAGGTCCTAGTTCTGTCCCTTGTCCCTTGGGGTCCTCCCTTCTGTTGACCACTAATCAGTGGTTTCCACAGAGTTTTGTTTCCTGATTTTTTTCAGGATCCTGTCTGGTTTCTACTTTTTACTGAGGTTACCTCCTCTTGTTCAGGCGATGAAGCCAAGACCCCAACCCCTGCTTGTGAGAGGCCATATACAGAAGCACGGTATATCGGGGATGCACCAGGAAATGGTTACCGGCGCCGTAAACCCTTGTGCAAGCCCTTAGCCACGTCACGACAGCTGGGCGAGGAGCAGGTTTTTCGACCAGGCAGGTTCTGATTCGACGTATTTTGCAATAATCAGTAGCACCACGGACGTCGATCTTGGGTTGTTTAGGTCCCGCGTCCGGCCACACCCAGGGAATTTTAAGCCGCCCAGCAGGCTTTTGGGCAGGAATTCTGCTTCCACAATAAGCCTCTGCCACCTTGCTTCTTCAATCTCTTTTATATATGCCGATTTGAAAGTGAAATAGGCTCTCCTAGTTTTTTCGTCTCCTATAACATTCCTCATTGTATAAGGCATCTAAAAGGTTTACTATTATCGTCATAGGTACAGAAAAAAATCTCATGGAAATAAGTATTCTAAATACATGTTTTCCAGAAATCTCTGCATAAATTGTATGCTGTTTTCAGCAATCTAAGTACTTCAAAAGCATAAGAAGGTCCACTTTTAAATCTATACTAAATATCAAAATAAAATAATATATAAATATGTAAATTTAGACGTAAAAATAGAAATCAAGGAGAACAATAAAAGTTACTTTTATTTCACATTATTGTTCCAACGTAATTTTTGCTGATTTATTCCCATGCATAAATTATTCAAGGCATTAGCAGAGAGCAGTCCAATTTAGAATGATGACCTAGTTGTTAAAAATAAATTTATATAGAAGTACAAAACACTTCGATCGATTCGATACGTTTTTAACGATATATAAATACTCGGTTTGTCAAATAGAAAACTAAAATGGTGAGACGTTTCAATTAATTTAATATTGATTTGAAAAATCTACATAATTTTCGAATTCTCGCGCGAAATAAACCGGCAATAAGAAATTTGACACAAGTAAGAGATGGTGGAATGGATTAAAGCCGGTCCTGTGTTAGGGAATTTTTCGCCGAACAGATTGTAATGGATGCAACCATTACTAAATTAACTCTTGTACTTGTTTTCTCAGCTGTCAGAAATGCAAAAGAAACGTCGGGAAAATTTAACAATAGTACCGTTTCATTAAAATAAAGTTAAAGAGTTCGTTCGCGTTTCAAATGAAATTTAAAAAATGTGTTAAAAATGCTTGAAACAATCAAATTAACTATGTGTAGTGATGACCGTTGCCTTACCTGTGTGTTAGACTGCACATAATTAACAAACCATTTAAAAAGTGAAAATTATATTTTATATCGGCTGTTATAATATATTTGATTGTTTTACATGTGCAATTTATGTCTAAAGAGTGCGAATATCAACTTGTGACCGTTAAAAACCCGCGTTCTGAAGGTAACTATTTACTCTGCATTTTACACTTTTCTCTTATAACTATAATCATTTATTGTTTAAACATTCTTTTCATTGATAAATCTATAGATAAGATTTCTAGATTAGTTATTATCAGAATTAACTGTAAATCAACTTGCATAAAATGTGATTCTGTTCCTCAATTCCAGCAAAAATCACATTTACAGTTAAGTACACTATTTGATGATATAACTATTTTTAAATTAGGTTCATTAATCAATTGAAATGATTTATATATAATTTACCTACTAAAATTAACTTAATTCTACACTTATTTTAGAGTGATTTTCCATAAGTTACATATGTACGTACTGTATTAGTTTACACAAATATCACACTGCTTTTGTAGTTGCTAAGGTAAATGTTTTACTTACATTTGTATGTTTTTGAATCATTTCATTATGGTGGCTTTGAATGATATTTTAAAAGATAAATAATTTAAAATGTAAAAAACGATGATCTAACGTTTGTTTCCATGGAACGTGTTCCACAGCTGATCACAGTATAATAATTGAGTCTTCCCTTGTTAATAAGAGAGCCTATATTAATGTTTGATTATCTATCCAACGTCTTTCACACAATTTATAATGGATATAATTTAGAATTATTATAATGGGAATAGTTACTGAATCTTTACGTCGTAAATTCGATTTTATTAAATAAAATTCTGTAATTTTTTCAGTTGCGATTTACCATATATAAATCGCAGACAATTGTATTATGCTCACTGAATTCTGTGTCCAAAACTTTTATCATAAAACTGTAAAGCAACTCTGCTTAGGTTTAAATCTTGGCTGATTATTAGGTAGCGAATTATAATCGGTAACATATGCACATATGTGCATCTCAAAGCATTTTTTCAAAATTTTAGGAAAAAAGTGAATTACGTGCTCAGTGTTGACTTTAAGTTAGGGATTTAAATAGTCAAATTCAGGGATTGTATTAATTGTTAAACTATTATTGGACTTAATAAAGTAACCAGAACAAAATAAGCCACTGCTCAAACTCTGCAAGAATTTCAACATCATCTGCATTCATTCAAAAAAATAAAGTCCTAGAAGATGACCAACCATGGGTTGGTGACCTGCAATCAAAAATATAATTAACAGAGTGCATTTCCACAGAAAATTAAATTTGTTCAACATTACTTGATATTTTTTTTTGTTTTCCAAGCCAAGCTTGAAAATCATTAGATGCTAGCACTACATTTATATTTGCCATGAATGATTTAATATTTATACAGGAAAATTTAGATTTATTCAACGTCAGAAATTAATACACCTTAATACTTGCAATTCTTGATCTTCTGGTTCTTATTTATTGTTTAAAATCAGTAAACATCCCTATGTTGAAATAAGTTACAAAACAACATAAAAGAAGGACCACCATGGGGTATGGGGGATACAGAATGTCTTCAAACACACTTCTGGTTCATCATCAGGCAAGTAACAATAACTGTACTAGCAGTTTTTTCGCTAGTACCTTATCACAAATAAATAGGTTAAAGAATAGGTGAAGTTTTAAGGACTTAAATAAAAAGGGTGGGCATATCCAACTGGACTGCCTCTTTATATTTTTAATATTGAGTTTTTAAACATTTAATACATGTCAGCATACACATAAAAATTATGTGTCCTAACGTCTAAATGATTTGAGCTATCAGGTTGAAATTTTATATAATTCATGTTTTACCCAGGAAATTTTAAAGCAGGTTTGGTTTCTGCCCAAGTAAAATATAAATTAAGACGACATACATTCAGTTAAAAATATTATAAAGTTACTTTATTTAAAAGTTAAGTAATTGTATAATAAATGTGGACTATTACTTAAAATTAACTGAATCCTTTTATAGCAGTAAAAAGTAAAAATAATGAACGTTACGACACACATGTTAACATCTCCACTTTCAATTTTACTTGGTCACACTTGTTAATTTCACTTCAAACAAAAGTTAATTTACTTTTAATTTCAAATACATACCAGATTCAAGTAAATTTTGCTTTTAAATAGAACCTTTTTTCTAGCACTATTTTCTTTTTAAATACAACACAAAAGGTCACAAAAAATCAGATATGTATTCAATGAAAGAATATCTCAATGCTGAAAAGCTAAATATGTATGTATATTAATATTAAATTGTACCATTTTAACTTAATATTCATATCACATTTGAATAACCACAAGGATGTGGGTTGTGGTTGCATGTATTCAGAATCCTACAGCATAGCAATATAATAATCTATTGAGCATCTATTATACCATCATGCAAACTAACAAAAACATGGAAACTATATATAAATTTCCTCGAAGTAAGTTTTCAAGTGAACGACCACTGTATATAATGTTATTTGTTTCTATTACAGATTCTATTGAAGATATGGCTCGGGAACAAGTGACCCGAAAGTGGGAAGTATTCGCAGGTCGAAATCATTTCTACTGTGATGGTCGTTTAATGACAGCACCCCATTCAGGGGTATTTATCCTAACAGTCTGCTTAATCACCGGGACTAGTACACTTTTCTTTGTTTTTGAGTAAGCATACACTATTCATTTTTTAAATACAAATTACAATATTGTTTATGTTGCAGTTGCAAATATTTAGCGGAAAATGTCACAATCGCAATTCCTATCATTGGAGGGGCCCTATTTTTATTTACTATGTCGGCGCTATTGCGCACTTCCTTGACTGATCCAGGTATCATACCGAGAGCCACTGCGGATGAAGCGGCTTATGTAGAGAAACAAATAGGTACATTAAATTTTCTCTAATGCTTTAAAGGTCATGTGAAAGAGACAATGAATAATTAAATAAACACAAGTAAACATAAGATAAAATGAACATTTGATTAATCAGTACGTTCACCTGGTTAAATATGCACAAGTGAATTGTTTCCAGTTAAAATATTTGCTTTTTTATTCACACACTTAAAGTTCATTGGGAAGATTTCAAGACGGACAGGTTCTTAAAAATAACGCAGTAAATTAAATTTTGTTGCCAAGTTGTCAATTAGACTTAGAAATGAGTAATTACTAATTTTGTACAGGATGTATTAAATTTCAAAACGATAAACTTCAACAACATTTATTTAATTAAATTTAAAAATATTACTAATATTTTTTAATTTAATGAGCTGCTCCTTTCCAGAAGTAACGAATTCAGCAAATAGTCCAACTTATAGACCTCCACCGAGAACGAAAGAAGTGCTTGTTAAGGGTCAAACTGTAAAGTTAAAATATTGCTTTACTTGTAAAATTTTTAGACCCCCAAGAGCCTCACACTGCAGCTTATGTGATAATTGCGTGGACCGATTTGATCACCATTGTCCGTGGGTAAGTAATTTTTTTTTCGGCAACTTTGTATTGATTAAATAAATTTTATTATGAATAAAAATAAGAAAGCATATTTTGTTTTAGGTGGGAAATTGTGTCGGACGCAGAAATTATAGATTCTTTTATATGTTCATCGTGTCCCTTGCCTTTCTAGCTGTTTTTATATTTTCTTGTGCCATTGCCCATTTAATACTCAGTAAGTTCTAATCTAAAGTATCTAAACGAAATTATATTTTTTATTTTTCTAGTAACAAAAGACGATCGACAATTTACCGATGCTATCAAAGACTCGCCAGCAAGTTTGATTGTGGCCATCATTTGTTTTTTTAGCGTTTGGAGTATATTAGGGCTCGCTGGTTTTCACACATATTTAACAACTAGTAATCAGACGACAAATGAAGATGTGAGTACTTTATTTTATATAATTTAAAAGGATGCAATGAATATTAAAGTAGTTCCATTATGTCGTAATTTATGTCAACCATAAATATCATTTGGCATACTTACCATTTTTAAAGCATGATATCAGTTTATAAATTCCTTGAATATAAATTTTATGGTAATTTAAAACTTTACATATATTATTTTAATTATTTGTTTATTTCAGATAAAAGGTTCTTTTACAAGTAAAAGAGGCCAAGAATCTTTTAATCCATATTCTTATGGAAACGTTTGCCTAAATTGTTTTCATATATTATGTGGGCCTGTTACGCCTTCGTTAATAGACAGGTAATAATATTATTTATTTTTTTAGAATTAAAAACTGAATTCTAAAATTGCTATAATTTTTTCAGAAGAGGCTTAGTAACAGATGAGTACAAAAATGAGAATATGAGACCTGTAACTACAGAACCTTCGCTTCCCTTAAAAACATATGCAGCTCCTATCCAGGTAAAATATCAATATCATTTTTGTTTCTTAAAACATAAAAAAACAAAATACAATTTTTTAAATTATTTTAGAACGGACCTCTAATGACTGCAGATATCCCCGGAGTGTATCGTCAAACGACTGAAAACAACGGTATGTACAGTCCTTTCAAAAAACAGTTGATTCGCGCTCACTATATTGTACCGTCCAAAAATTGCGCCACACAAAAAATAATTCCCTCACATTCACCCCTGAAACAGTTTGAGTTTAGTAGAAAAAGCACCCCTGTAGAGACATTCAAAAATAGTTACTCTGCAGACACCTTCAAGAGCAGCAATTCTCTTCCGATGATAAAGACGTTTGTAAAACCAAACACTTCTGTTGATCATCTGTACACAAATTCCGAGTACCAAAAGTTCGATCTGTCGGAACGACCTTTTACCCCTCCTGAAAAGAGGTATAGCTCGAATTTTGGTTCGAGGTTGCCTGAAAGGAGATCAGGCGGTACCAAACAAAGACCAAGGAGTACTTACATTTATGAGAATGTTCATGCAGACGAGTTTTGTGTGGTCAATGAATGTAACATGAATAGAGTGAAAAGTGATAGAGGTTTGTACCCGAGTGCAAACGTCAAAGTTAAAAATTTCCCGACACCGCAATTTAGTCAAATGTACATACAAGATAATCAGGACTAAGAATCCCAATTTTGCTGAATGTTGTCTTCTATCTAGATTGTTAGGTATAAATGTCATGTACGTTAGCTCTATTTCGTTGTGCCAAAATATTTTTTTTTTATATATGGGCAAAAAACGTTTTTATGTAAATTCGAATGAGTGCCTTTTTGCTGGGTCTTAGTGATGAGCACTAAACCAAAATTTAACGCATTTCAGTACTGTGATGAATTTCGCATTACTTTTTAAGAACAACAACATTTTTAGAAGAGTATGTGACATTTATACACCAGTAAATAAATTACTTTTAATTAGTAAATCACGAGTTTTTCACATTTGGTTATATGATTTTTTGAAGATTTAGTTTCAATAATACTATTGCTTTTGTATGTTGAATTTTATTTAATTTCTAAATTTTGTTTACATCTTAGAAAATAATAGATGTGTATAATCTTGGTGTAAGAGGGGAGAAGTAAATTTACATTCCTTTTGTGTCGGCATTTTAATGTTAATATCATAAAAAAAATCACAAAAATTTATTCAGTACAAAAGTCCGCTAGAAGTTTCATATTTGTCACATGTGTTAAGTTGCCTAATATAATCGGAAAACATAATATAATGTTTGGAAAAATCTGCAATGTGCTTATGTCAAATTTCTAGTTGCAAAGAATACAAATAATTCATTATTCTACCTTCTTATACCTAGATAATATATTATTTTTTATTTTAATTGCATTGCATTTCGTTGGTGGAGGTTTTCGGGTATGGTGTGCATTTTCGGTAAGTTTTAGATTGTGCATGGTTGCCCGTTTAATTTTTTAGAGTAGCAGCTTAAGCAACATTTTCACACTCTTAAGCTAGCATGTAGCAGAAAAGGCTTATATACAGAATCTATTTCAGTACAAGAAAAACACCTTACATTGAAACACATACATTACATTAAAAATATGAAATTATACAGCCATGTTTTACATAAATGCTTAAAATATATTTAAAATGCTGCTACAGCTTTTTAAATTTAAAATTTTGTAGTAAAAATTTAGTGACATGTCGTTCTGTTATTTAAAAATTATTTGATTTGGGTTATGGAGAGTTATTATGGGACTTACTAAGTTAACTAATTGAGAACATTTGTGATATTGTCAGTTTGCTTATTTTTTTGTGTGATGATTGATCTGCCAAATACACGTAATCGTTTTCAAAACTCAAAACTGTAAGGAGAGTTTCTATGGATCTCTAGCATTTTCGTTTTACAATTATATAAATAGAAATATTATTTAGTTGCTAGGGATTCAATTTTGTTGGGCTATAAAACATGTTATTAAAATTAAAATTTCTTTTATGTTTTCACTTCCTTCTGGTGTGAACATATGTCAAATATTGGTTTAATGCATGAATCTCGCTGGACATGTTTTATTCAGTTCTTTTTTTTCACATTTTTTGATAACACTTCTGTAGTTTTTGTATATTTACTTTGTTTATGCCAAGTACATTTTATTATTTATTATTATTACTTTCAGAAACTGAGTCTAAATAAATCACAGTATACACTGTGTTCAATAAGTTCTCAAATAATTTTTCATTGCTGTATAAAAAAAAATAAATAGAATAAAATAGCGGTATATCCCTTCCTAGGAATTGAATGACGAGTCTTTAAAGTCTTTCACACTTGTTGAATGTAGGAGAATGCAAATTGTCATTTTGATATCTTTTGCAGCACCATTTAAAATATAAAAAAATAAATATATAATTAAAGAATTTCCTATGTTGCTTAGCGTTCTTTCTCTACAAACCATCTCTTTCATTTTTAGCAATAAATGTATTTATTTGTAACCAAGTAAATACAGGTAAAAAACTGTCAAAATAAGTCACTTACATGTGACAATTTCTCAGGAACGATAGCGACATAGTTATTATATACCACCTTTAACCACTTAATATAAATAACACATGTCTGAAGTAAGCATGATTTATTAGAAATTTTACATTCGTTCGAGTGCTATGCAGTCGTAACATTTTCTAGATAACATTTTTCCTGCTTGTTCTAGACACAGTTGTGTGATTTTATTTCAAAATAAACTTTTTTTTACACATTCAATTAAACCCAATCAAATGGAGTGGTTTTTAAATTGATTTTAAATAATGGTTTGCAGTTGACTTGAGGATGATCAACTAAATAGATCTGAGAGTTTAATTAATCCGGAGCCTTAATAGATTTATAGGTTTAAAATCAGGTTTTAATTGATCTAGAGTCTAAATTATTCAGGGGGTCTAGATTGAAATTTTTTAAGTGAAGCTGAACAAGGACCCTTAGTTATAGAATAGTCATATTATTCATTGAGTAATCATTGCTGTTAATTCATTACTTAATAGAAGCAATACATTTTTCAAATCTTGAATCTGAGAAAATAAAACATGTATATGATCTTAATAATTATAAAAAGAAAAGAATTTTTTGTATTAAGAATTCGAGGAGGCAATATGTTCTAATGTATGCGAAGTTGTAATGGAAAGTGAAAAACTATTTATTGGATCTTTGGTCTGTCAAGTACAACTGAGTGTCGATTCTAAAGTGATCTGTTATGTAGAAGAACCCTGAATTCCTATTCATCAATCAGAAAGCAGTCCTTAATAATCTCTTCCATTAACCCTTTTGACCATTTTAACATGAATAGTACTTATATATGACAATAACAGAAGGATATGTCACATTGCATAAGAATTAACTACAATAAATAATTTTTTAGTTTAAAATTTTATCAGTGATTTTTTTAGTTGTTTTTTTATTCATCAAAAAAAATTGACCGATTTCTTTTCAACTTAGTTTTGTATAATTGTATTTAATTATATTAAATTTTTAATGTCGCTTGTGCTGACTCTATAATAAAATGTTTGTCAACTGTGAACAAAATAGCAGCATTAACTGACATAAAAGTCATCGATACAGAATTGACACAAGCAACGTATTTTTCATTTATCATATCATGCAATTATAAAGAATGTATAATTGTTTAAATTAATATTTTATCTGTGAATATAAACTACTAAATATATATTTTACTCTAAAAATTTCAGATAGCAACGCTGGGAGTGTCACGCATCTTGTTAACAGTGAGCAGCCGTTGGCAATAGCACCAGCGATAATAAAATCGGAAATACCAACACAATATACATCACAACCGTGCCTAAATCAAGCGCCTGTATACAGTAACATTTTATCGCATACACAAGTTCCTTTAAGTAAGTCCCAGAGCTACTCCAACAATTTAGACAAGGATGTAGACAAGCAGATAGGTACAATAGAAGATTTACACTTGGACCCAGTCGTCATGAGTGAAAATCACATCATTACTAACGTAAGCGAGAAGAAAAAAGTGCCCGAAATAAAACTAGATAATGACTTGACTCTTCAAGACAAAGAAAATATCTTACTCAGCCCTAGCAGGTTAAGGTTGTTGCAGGACACTACGATGATCGAAAGTGCGTTAGATTTAGATTCTCTCGATGATTCCAGCATAGGGAATAATAGTCAAGCGGGTTTAATGAAAGTTCATGTTTAAAAAAAAAATGGTTTCTAAAATTTTAATAGTTTATCATTTCGTTATTTACGTGTTGCACTTTGTTTATTGTGACGAGTTATGTATCTTACGAGTCTTCCAGAAAATATATTTAAGTGCCAACATCAATCAAAATTTAAAAGAGCCGAGCATATTATACTAAAAGGTATTTATTTAGTATAAATATGTACGATATACTTAATTTTTTTACACC
>JAUIMW010002389.1:0-10798 GCA_033557785.1 Enochrus cinctus | reverse complement strand
AAACTAGTTTAAAAACATACAAAGAAACAATGAAAATTTTCCTTTAAATATAAAAAAAAACAAGTAAACAATTCAACATGCTAGAAGAGCACGTAAAAAGAGCTACATAAAAATCAAACAGCACAATGCAGGTTGAAAAAATTATGTTTCTTCTTCTCTGATAATCTACCTGGTGGATCACTTCTTCTGGATGTACGAGATATACTCGGTACAGGTTCATTTGAATTTTCTTGACATCTTATCCAATTTTTTGCCACATCGTGCAAAAACTTTTGTATTTTTTTTCGAATTTGGGTTTAAAGTTTTAAAAACTTTGAATGCATTAAACAATGCACATAATATGACAAATACTGATCGCCGCGATCAACTACTTTCATGTATTTGTTGTAATCGACAACACTAAATTTTTTCTTTAATCACCCAATCAATATTGTGACTTTCTACAATGTTGACTGAATGAATTGTTGAAATTAATTGGACTGGTCTCTTTGATTGCCAACATTGTAAGAAAATGTCTTGGCGGCGACGAAAAATATTTTTTGGTTTTGTAAAAGAACATGTTGTAATAATTCTCCATGTATATATATATGGTGCCGTAAGTTCAAATATGGTTGCAAAATATTTAAAATTATTTCCTGGAGGCGACTTCCTTCTTCACTTACTAATTTTTGAAGCTTTATAAACCTTGAAGGATAACCATCCTTTCCACTGCATAAAGCTTTCAAATTTCAGCAAAAAATAATCAACAATAGGGCGAACCTTTTGAAGACAATCTATACCATTACCAATATCATCATTGTTGGAAAAATACAACGCATACCATATATGGTGAAATCTATCTCTGCTCATGGTCTTGGCAAAATTTGGAGTTTCAGTTGTTTTATCGGTTGACCAATATTCGTTTCTCGTCTTTTCGAAGTCTTCCCATGAGTAACAGTAAACCAAAAATATTTTTCAGTTCTGCCACAGTGAAGTCTTTCCACTTCACTGATTTTGCACTCTCTCTAAATTGATGTATGTATTGTGTGTGATAGTGTTGCTAAATAATCGAAGAAATCGTCTCCTATAAAAAGTTGAACTACATCAGCAACACCATCCAAGTTGTTTGGCATCACACAAACACCACTTCTTCCTAAAAACTGTAATGGCAAAATCCTATTTCTTCTGCGACTAAACAATTCTTCATCACTATCACATCCACTGTCGAATTCCACTACGTTCACATCACTTGAAATTTCTGACAAATCATTGGCATATATTTCACTATAGTAATCAGAAGCCATTACAAGTAAACTAATTAAAAAAAAAGAGTGATATGTTGTTGCACTTTCTGTCGTCTAACTAACGTAAAGGGCTCCTGAAAACTTTCTTTTATCTAGGCTGGCAGGTAAACACCAAAAATTTTATGATGTTTACCTGGAAGTACGATATAACCGGAAGAGCCATTTATTGCTTAAACAAAAAACTTTTTATACGGGTACCATAAATGTATAAATAAAAGGGTCATCTGCAGTGGAAATTGCTTAAAAAGTAAAAAGAAAACAGGCAAAGTATTTCCAAATATTAGTAAACACCATAAATTTTTATTACTTAAATAAAAACCTTTTTTACGGGGACCGTACATGTAAATAGAAAAGAACCATCTGCAGAAGTTATTTCTTAACCTGTTAACCGGGGAGTTCCCGTTCAAATTATGCAACTGTACCGGGCGTGTATTGTTTCGCTAAGACATGTCAATACGTCACGCCCGGAGTCCGTCATTTCATATTTCTATATTTTTATTTATACATAAAATAAATGAAAAACTATACTAATACTATATGTATCGATAATTAATATTTTTGAAGTACAAAAGGAATCACAAAACAAGTAAAAGCACGTAAACAAATTAATTTTTAAGGACGTATTCGTATGTCCTACCCGTACCCAATATTGTTTACGCCTGACGCATTTATGCATCCTGCCCGGTTATCAGGTTAAAAAGTAAAAAAAATCTAGCAAGGTATTGTTAAATATTAGTAAACACCATACATTTTTCCATTTCTTTAGCCAGATTTATTAAAAACTTTCTATAAGGACATCTTATGTGTAAAAAAAGGCTACCTACAGAGATAATTGATTTAAAAAGGTGCAAAGTGTTATTTAATATTAGAGCGATATAAAAGAGTCCACGAAACGGGTACAAATACCCAATCCGCTTTTAGACGACAGTCCGCAAAACAGGTACTAATACCTGACCCGCCTATAGTGTGTTAATATTAAGAGTAATACCCAAGCTTTCGATCATCATCGTGATCCTCTGGGATAAATAAACAATATTAATTACTATTTTTGATATAATTGTTTAAAATAAAGTCATTTGTAACCTTTAAATTTATAGAATTTGTAAGTGAAACTGATTCAAATAATTTTTATCCAAGCTTAAATTTATAAACCTCACAATTAACCAATCTTTTCTCTACCTGTTATATGAAGGGCTTTTATTTTCCCTATATTGGTTGGTGACATAAACAAATCACACCTCCAAATGTTCTCGAAAGTGAAGAGTAACCGTACTTAAACAGTATTAAATAGTACTAGTACAAAAGTTTTGATTAAAAGTTTTCTGCAATCTCTGAGTGTGTTGTGTATAATTTATTGGCATGTTATTTTTTGAGGATAACTTATTACAATAATGGAAATCTTATTGAAATGGTATGGGCGCAAATAAAAAATTATATAAAAACCAACAATACCATTTTTAAAAGAGATGACGTGTAAAGACAACAAAGGTGTGTCATTAATAACTCCAAAAAAGTGGATTAATTGCAATAAACATGCTATTCAAGAGCAAGAAAAAATGTGACATTACTGACAATCTAATAGATCATGATATCACCGATTCATCTTCCGCAGAATCAGAATAAAATATAAAAAATTTTAACATTTATTTAAATTAGCACTTTAAATCCATTTGATTCGTATTACGCACCCCTAAGTATGTTGAACCCTCCTCAGTCTTAAGTAGCTTTGAAGAGTTGGGTAACCATGCGTAAACGGACAGAGTATAGAAGTATGAATTTGTGGAAGTACATAAGAATCAACATTTATTGTTAATAACAAAAATATTTTGCTTCAACAGAAAATCAGCATCACTTATTTTAGATTTTATATTATTAAGAGCTAACTGTAGAAAACTCCACAATAGAATTCAGAAAAGAATAGCACATTTAGTCATACAGTTCCACAGATATACACCCAAAACAATTATCAATGAAAATCTAATTGCAAACCAATCACATGTAAATATAACTCTCAGATAACCGATTTTAGTGTATTACGATCAGTAGTTAAGGGTTTATCTGGTAGGTAAGTTATACATCAGTTGGGTGCCGGGTAGATATTTGACCAAGAGGTAAGTTTTCAAGTTTTTTATTTTGACAGTTATTAAACTTCAAATAAAAGATTTTCAATCTATATGTTCATAACGTGATTGAATAGAATTATAAGTAATTTTTGACAAAGGGAAATGTTAATATTTTAGCGAATAATGGAATTCTAGTGGATACTGACTGTAGAAAGATAAAATACCTAGGATATCCATAACTTTTAATCCATGGATGTCGGTAACTAGCAAGCAGACAACATTTGTTCATAATACACTTTTGAAACTTACCTCTTAGATAACATTGACTAATAGGTAACTACTTATGACAGTTACCTAGCGATTGTAATACCGGGCATTAATCTAACAATAAGTTATTAGCTAATATAAATGCAATAGCAATCCTAGTGAACCCAAAAAGACATTATTAGATAACAAAAACAATTTAGCAACTTTGTTTATACCAAATGATTACATATAATATTAACAATCAAACGATTACATACATGAGTAATAAATTCAATCGACAGAACAAAGGTTATATCAATTAAATAAACTTCAGGTTTTGCTAGTATAGCAATTTCGCATATTGGACAATATATAATATTTCAAAGAATATATGACTTATAAGACAATTCCAAGTTTTTTCAAATGGTTTTATATTCAAATTGAACTTTTACGTCTAATAAAGTGAAAATCAGTAACTAGTGGAAATATTTTCATATAAAAACACATTGAACATCATTATAAAAATCTATTTTTTCGTTGTTTTATCATGTTAAAAATATACAGTTTCATTTCCCTTTTTAATCAATTTATGTTTGAATAAAAATTATTTGCTAATTTTATAGTTATATTTTTTCCCCTCGAAAAATTTTAAAGTACTGAAATATCAAAGTCCCGCTTGAGAGTATTGTTATAGAGCTGCACTCCGACCATTCTAGTACTAGTGATAAACGTAAAGTGAAAACATCAACGCTCAAGAAAGTGTTGAATAAATCTCTGACTGGAGGTCACCGGTGACCTACGTGGCGCCATTGACTGAACATTATGAGGTCACCAGTGACCAATGGCATTTAACATGTTAAGATAAATAAATAAAGCTATATAATCAAAATGTTCTCCAATTGTTTAGAGCAGTGTATACTATCCTATTTGTTTGATTGCGTTAGTCACTATGCACACTAGCAAGGTACATTTTTAGTTTGCCGTGGCTTAAATATTTTAAACGAGCATGTCACTATGGCAGAGAGTATATAGCATATTGTTCAATGAATATGTTTCTATAATTTGGTGTCATCTAACTGAATACTATTGGCAAAGGTCTAATCACTTTAAATGATATTATGGTGCCAACAATCTAATAATTATTTAAGTATTTCATGAACTCATCGTTCATTGCACAATTTTCAAAGCAAATAGAAATGTCATTTAATGAGGAATAAATGAAAAATCCATGTAACATGCAAGTTAATAATACTGTATAAAAATGCATTATTTACAATATTTTTTTAGATACATTGAACCAGTTCACCTTAGTTGCTAAGTTAATAGTGTCATTGAAATTAAATTTGATTATGTAATATTTAAAATTAAAAGAAATTTGAAAAATACTCAATTTTATTACTATGAACTTTGTAACTTACGCACATTTTTTAATTAACATTGCTATATACATATGTACTTTAAATAGGGTTTAATATTATAAAATTAAATAGAACAATTAAATAAAATATGTAATAGAAATGTTTTATAAAACTTAAGTATATAATTTAGGGAAGCTTCGTTGCTCAAATATAATTTAAAATAATTATTTACAAATTAAATTGAGATGTAATTATTACAGTAAACTATTCAATATTGAAACACAATTGGCAAGTATTGAGGTTAATTTTAATCCTATTTATCAAATAAATCAGATAGTACGTGGTATAACATCAATTTTGATAAATATGGGTACTAACACATACATATAATTGTAGCGTTCTAAAATAAATAAAAATTATAAATATATGGTATTTTAAAGTTTATAACCGGTATTTTTTAAATTAGAAAACCCCCTCCCTAAACGTCAAAATCTGGAAATAGATTTCTTGGGCACTAGCTTGGATGGCAAGTGCTTACTGGGTCTAGGATACGCACGTCAATAACAATTTTATATAACTTACCACGAAATCGGAGTTCATTTTGGGGTTCAATAATTAGCACTTGTTCGTGTTTCGACATTTTGAATGACTATTGGACGCCAAACAGGCCTAAATTTCTTTTTAAAACACAAAATCAACTACGTTATAAATGACAGTCCCCAGTTATGCTGCACTTTCTGACAGCTACCACGCAGGCGTCGAATCAAGATGGCAGATCATAGTGTGGTGACATCATCGGACACCACATGTATTATTCATTTCTTGTTGACAATGTAGCTAACTTTTAATACAATAATGTAATAGAATATTCATAGTACGAAAATATAACACTAGATGACTGTTTTAAATTCCTATAAAACGATATATGTTCATAAATATACAAAAATAATGTTAACGTGTAAAATATATTATGACAAAACTATTTTCTTGATAGGTAGAGTCAAGAATAGTCTAATTTTTTTTACTATTTACTTTCGTCTAATTTTTTTTTAATTATAGTACTTTGGGGTGAAAAATTAACCAATACGTGATTTGTAACTAAAAAATTTTTTTAACGCCATCCACATACCATTTATATATTTTAGAGACATCTGCTATTGTAACGCAATCGAGTTAAGACCAGAGCGAGTTCTGTGTACCTTTGGACGAACTTCTTGTCTTGTATCAAATTAAAAATGGTTTGTGAACAGGCCTAAAGTAGCGATTATTAGAACAAATACATTGCATGTCGATATAAATAAGAAACGAACACGAATGTTAAAAAAGTAACTAAAAAAATAATAATAATAATAAACGGCGAGTCTCATATTTTAAGAATTTCTTGCAATTATTTTAAGAATTATTTATTAATTTTTAAATTTTGGTGCTGTAGTAATTAATTCAAAAAATGTGTTATATATTAATAGGGGTAAATCTTTTACTGAAAGTGGTGGTTCTAAGAAGTATACCACCGAAATAGTGGGTGTCTTCTAGAATGTTGTTTTAAGTATTTTAAAACCAATTAGGTCGCCTATTATTCTAGAAAAGGTAGGAGACGTGCTATTTTTGGGATTATTAACCAGACGTAATATTTTGTATGCTACAAAAGTAATTTTCTTGTTCGCAGAGGACTGAGATACCAAATTTAACACTTTTGAATAAAAATTGGAATCAAATTCGAGTAGGTTTATTAAGAAACAACCAATGCACTTTTCTTTGAAGAATCCTAGAAAGTCAGACAAGTTCAACAACTTTACAGACACGATCTCCATTTCACGGTTGCAGAGATATGTTTTAGACGGAAATAGTGGCAGTTCATGATATGAACAAGTCTTTAAATTTGCAATCCGTTTGTTTAGAGATAGTATAGGCAAAAACATATGGCGATGAAAATGAACCACAGCATCGAACTGTGTATATCTTTAGAAAGTTATCTAGATAATAGAGGAATTAAAAAGCTAAGATAGCCAGCCAGCACTCCTGAAATAAATCCGATAGTGCATGTTTCAGTACTTCTTTGCAAAGGCGGAAAGCCATCTGGAACTTATTGTAAATAATAAAGAATGGGGAATCGTAACATAATTATTATATAAACCAATTACATTCTATAATTGTCGGTTTCTGTTGCCTTCAATGGTGGTCGCAAATCTGACTACAAATCTTACACTATTTATGCCAAATATGTACCTTCCCATTATCCGAACCAATGTGGCGACCGGGTGGTTCAGATAACCAAAAATTCGAACAAAGCGAAGTCTTTAGCTGCTAAGAAATATGTAAATGTCAAAAATAACGTATTTTCCTCTAAAAAATTGTTTACTTCTTGAATACTACAAAGTCAGATCAAGTTTCTGTAATAAAGTATTTTTAAAATTTCCACCATTCTCCTGATCCCAGGCAAATCAAAGAAAATAAAATTCTTAAATGAAGAAACATAAGAGGATTACTTGGACTAATTACAATATTTACCCGATTATAAGGCGACTTCTTTTTTCAAGATAACATCCGCAAAAAGAGAAATTATACGATTGGATTGTTTTAAATAATAAAATATGAATCTATTAGGAACTCACTTATGTATAATAAATTAGTTCGCCTAATATTCGAAAATTACTTTTTTTACCGTTTTTTTTGTTTGTTCTTGGGATTAGAAGACAATTGGGAAAAAAACAACTCTTATTTCATTTCCAAATTATTTTCGACTTTATTCTAAGTCTTCCTCAGTGGTTTAATTAATAGCTACAAAAGGTACGTTTGAATAAGAAACGACAGCAAGTTTTTATAATGAAAGGAAAAGAAAAAAAATTTGGTACTAAAAGGTAATTTACGCATTATCGAGTTAGGTAAAATTAATAACATAATTATTACATTTCGGTAGTAAAGTTCCCATGAATTCGAACAAGTAGCAAATACTAAGGCGATAAAACTTCAAAAAAGCGGAAATATTTTAGTCTAATATGAACAGCACACTAGATTTAAACTTGTCAAAAATAATTAAAAAATCAACAGACTACACAGTTACAATTTAAAATAAACAAACTAGTTTAAAAACATACAAAGAAACAATGAAAATTTTCCTTTAAATATAAAAAAAACAAGTGCTAGAAGAGCACGTCGAGCTACATTAAACTCAAACAGCGCAATGTAGGTTGAAAGATTGAAGGAGTGGGAAAGAGGTGCGTAAAATATATTATGGAGTGGGAATATTTGAATTTTTAAAAATTTTTGGTCCACAGAGACAATTTTTCAGTGTTTACTTTCATCTTGAAAAACGGTTAATTATTGTTTGAAAATCTTGTAAGCATGTAAGAATATGTTGAATGAAGTCCCTGGGTGTCAGATTTGTAATTATTTGTATTGGGTGAAAACCTAAGTATGTGGTACATTTCCAAGAAGTTCCTTTTATTAGTGAAGCGTACATTTTCCAGCACTTCAGCAGTGTCATAATCGACAGTGAGTTTAAGGTTGAAATATGGTGGGCAAGAGCACAGAACTTGGGTTTGATTCTGACGTCACTCTTATGTTGAGCTATCCTTTTTTTCAGGCGTTGAGTGGTCTGCCATTGATCACATTTTAAACTAACTTAAATCATCTCGGCCCTGCCACATTTTTTCTGATTTCTTCAAACAACAACATGCCAATTACAACAGACATTTCCACCACATCAAAAAAACTAACATTCAAAAAATTAATAATCTGAAACGTCATAAAACATCCTCCACAGTTAAAAACCTCATCAGCGACCCAAATATTACCTAAAAATGGCTTCACAACCTGACTGACACCCCTCTACCACCTGACGTAGAAATTCTTCTAGCACTTGGCCCCAAATTCAATTTATATACATATTGCGACGGGTCTAGTTTTAAATAACACGCGATGACTTGAACAATTTGTTGCTACTCCATTTTACTAGCTGTTAGCTCAGCATTTTATTTGGACGATGATTGAAGACCATCCCTCTAATAAAATACTAGCAAAATAATATAATACGCCTACTGCAAAACTTAACGAAACTCTTGATTGACCCACAAAATTCGATAACTACCTCATTGTCCGAAACAATGTAATTCGTAGCTAATAAATTTATGTAAACTTTGAGTATATGAGAGGGTATAACAAAAATGGTTTGCGATATCTAGTGATAGCACTCCCTACGTTGTAGCTAATTAAATTCCGTAAATAACCATGGTACGAGCAAGTTACAGAGACAATAAATCGGAATAACTAGAATAAAGTAATGTGGTACTTACTACTGACACTTTCTTATTGGTTCAGGCTTCTATACACTAAATATAATATCATCATTAACAAATACTTCCCTGAAATTGACTCTAAGGATATTCATAATTAAAATGCAAGAATAAGTTATTATTGTTATTTATTTATTATCTTTTTATTTAGTGGAATGAAACGAGCAAAATTAATTCCACTAACTGACGGAACTACTGGCATCCTCTAAGCAAAAAGTCAACTATTTAGGATAGTTGATGGAACCAAAACCCATCGAAAAGAGTTCCAATGCCAGACTGTGTATTACCGATTTAGCTGCCCCAGAACAACTCTCCATTTCCCTAATAAGGGGACCAAGGTTTGGGCTGAACAGAGTTCCCATGGCCTTAACGCGAAAGCTAAACAAATGTTAAAATTGAAATTTCCACAGCTTAATAGTTTGAACGAATATAGCGTAGACCATAGGGAAGGTTATTTTGCTTTTGGGATTTGTCATTTAGCTGGACTAAAACTATACCGTCAATCTATCAGCTACAATGGAACCTTGACCATTGATTAAGAGCAGCTGCCGAAACCTCATCGAATAATAGACAGTATTCTAGAAGCGAGTTTTATAGATATTTCCATTTCTTTCAGTTATGGTTTATTATTCTTAAATATGTAACGTTATATTTTATATTATTGAATTAAAACAATATAAGAACTTCAATTATGGCGGTAAGCCTGACTATACGAAAGTTACCATTTAATTTATTTAGTGTGATAAGCTATGTGATCAATTATTTATTTTACTTCGAATTATTAAATAACATGTGATATCAGTTAAAGCGACCGTAACTATCAGTGTGAATTGATATGCCAGATATAATAGTAGAACTCAAGGGAGACTTACATTTAACTTTCTTTGAATAAATTGGCTGATTTGACCTTCCTGCTCCTCTAATAACTTTTACACTCACGAACGTAATAATTATTAACCTCGGATTCTCGACTTAGCTTAACTTCACTGCCAATCACTTTCTGACCGCCTTTCTTGGATCCCTAAGGAATTGAAGCGACCCTAGTAAACAACTCCGTAGTACTGACAATTAACTAACGTGAACTACCCTGCCTGTTCTCCCCCGGAGAACTGTGTTGCTAAATGCCCACGACGAACTGATCTCGGCACTGCCTCCCCTTTCCCTTATTCCTCAAACCAATCAAATTCTGGCTTGCTTAGTTGACAACCATTCAAAACCTTTACTTCGGTTATTTTTTTCAACTGTTTACATTTGACCAAAGTAAAGCTATTGTTCTATTGACATTTTTAGTAATTTATCGAGCACTTCTACAATAGACTAAAATGTTTTTTAAACACAAAAGCGTTATATTTTTAAACAGGGATTGCCGAACATTTGGCAAAGACACAAGATATCGAAGATATCGTCTATAGAAAGGGTTCTTCACGCCTAAATCGCCTATTTATTAAAGGAATAGAGCATTCATTGTGAAAGGTTTCTTTAAAATTCCCCGGGTACCTGCTAGCCGCGCGATAATGTGCAATTTTAGATGAATTTTACGCAATATATTCTTGAAT
>JAUIMW010002388.1:0-10798 GCA_033557785.1 Enochrus cinctus | reverse complement strand
TAATAACATGTTCATCGCAATTATTACACTTTTCTTGAGTTATTAATGATACACCTTCGTTCAAAAGTCTTTGATCGCCAACTCGTTTGACTTTGTTGGTTTTTATATAATTTCAACAAGTTTTCCTTTCTTGTAATAAATTCCACTCAAAAATAACACGCCAACAAATTATACGCAACACACTCAGAAATTGGAAGAAAACGTTTTGCCAAGACTCTAGTTCTGGTACTATTTAAGTACTTTAATGCAGTTATGGTCACCCTTAACTTTCGAGAACATTTGGAAGCGTGATTTTTTAAGTGAGAAACCAATGAAGAGATAATGTCCAACGACCGTGGGCATTACTGACCATTTTACTCGTATTTTTGTGCATCATCAAAGTCCTTCTTATAATGAATAGAGTATAGGTGGATAGACTCCACCCCTCCTAAAGAGAAGGTACTTTAAGAAGCGGCGCTGCATCTTCTCAAGAGCATCAACATGGCAACTCGTGTGGGAGCACCACACCTTAGACACATACTCCAAGCGAGACCGCCCGAGTGATGAGGATAGCAAGAAGAGAATTGTCAAATTGTAGAAATCCCGTCCATTGCACAGCACAAACCCTTGGACACGCACAGAGGAGCCCATAAGTCCCCCAATATGGTCTCGAGTGCTGTCAAAGACCACACTAAGATCCCTCAAGGAATTACAACACTCCAAGCTACCTACATCAATACTGTAAGAGAATTCAACAGAAGAGTGTTTACGTATTAACGTTACAACCTTGCACTTTCAAATGTTCAGAGGCGAAACATTTCGTTCGTATCACTTCCAAATCCTCCTACCTGGCAGTCAGTCAGGCCTTCAATACTTCTAAGCAGTTTTACATTATCTGCATAAGACAGTATCCATTCCGTCACAACATCGTGAATGTCGTCGAGGACTAATAGAACTCCAAGATTTATGACAAATAACAGGTTACCAGACAGTCCAAAGTGGTCGAGCTTCACAAGAAGCACTTGATGACTAAAGTTGAGAAGATTGAATACAGCTATGAAGTCTATCGTTAATATACTGCAAAAACCGCTCAGGCTCAACCCTCAGACCGTCGTCCGCACGCCCGTTAAAGTTGGCAAATGCAGATCTAATATCTTTCTGAGTACGTTCCCTTTTCTCAATAAATTGGAATCTAAAGAACAGGGATCAGGGATAATTACGACACATCCTTCTCAAATGTTTCTTACGTCTAAGGCATTGATTTAATTCGAGGTAAACATCGGCACAGGGCACACTCCTTAATGATACAACCAATTGCACTGCAGCAGCTTCTGGTAAAGTTATGAAAAGTAGGCCCTGTATACAGCAAACCCTTCATGGAAAAGCTCTCCATCTATAACTGACTCACTCATCCAGGTGTTAGTTAGAGCGTAAACAGGAATATCACCAGCACACGAAGACATTATTTATTGTAATTATAAGAAGCAGTAATACAGAGGAAAAACATCAAATATACAAGACACAATTAAAAATTGAAGATTCGATGTGTGAACACAATCATCGGGCATAAGTTTAAGAAAAGTCTTTGTGTCTTTCCTTGGTATATTTGTTTGGGGTACGCCAGGCAATTGTATTCACACCCCCAATCCAACCCGAATGCTGCATACGGTTTGTATAACTATTAAAACTTTAAAAAACTACGACAACTGCATATACCTGAATTACTTTTAAAACCACCGAAAGCAATTCTGATTTGTTTTCATGTCAAAAATTTAAATTTTCTTATAATCTTTAAAACAGGGACATTTAGGATCTCAAACTAATTGTGTTGGGACACTGGGACAGATGCTTTCAAAATGGGACTGTGTCAGGTAAACTGAGAAGAATGGGATCCCTATTAGAAACGTACATTGCATCTACACTACACCCATAAATAGTAACGTTCATTGCATCTCCAATTAAAGTTCTTTTGTGTCCACAACTGATCTCTTTTTTACATACTTTTAATCTACTGAGAACTGTTAATAGAAAAAAAAACATCTGAGGGGGCTACAACTGCTTGCATGGTCTTCTATTGAAGGCATATGATAGATTTATTCCTGAAAAAGACTACATCAACCCGAAAACTGATGGATGAAGATTATACTCATCAGAAAATATGACTGATAAAGATATTTGATACAGGGCTATATAACTTACTACTGCACAAAATAGAATATTATAGACTAGGAGGAGCTGCACATAATCTAATAAAATCCTACCTTTAAAAGAGAAAACAGACAATCTACTGAAAGGATCAAATTTCCTAATACAGAATCAACAGGAGTGCTACAAGGATCAGTCCAAGGACTCGTTTTTTTTAAATCTGTATGAATGTCATGAGTGTAAACCTCTCTGAGCCACATGAAGCTATCCTGTATACAGATTATACCACTTTGTAAGTCATAAGAAAGAAAGGAACAAATGTTCATCAAAAAACAGAGTAGCTCCTCTACTCTATTCTGCCTATAAAAGGATTATTTTAGAGGTGAATGTAAGTTGTCATGGGAGAACCATGTTGAGGATATGTGTAGAAGCATACACAAAGGTTATTTACCATTCTGGTTTTCATACTGACATCATATACTGCATACTATTATGGGGTGCTAAACCACCAGGAATAAACTGTATCCTTTAATTATAAAAACAATCTGTGGTCATACGATGAGTGTTTCAAAAAAAGATTGGAAGATTTAAAGTGTATATATTTACCAGTTACCTGTTTCAAACATGTACATCAGATTAAACATCAGTTGGAAAGAAATACTAAATACCAAAATTACAGGACTCATAACGAAGAATTGAGGTTTTCTTCAAGAAGACTGAAGTATAGTAAGTTTTCTGGTAAAAAAGTCCCTTATAGCATACAAACCTACATAACAGCAATAATAAATGTGACAACAAAAATACTGGATGCTTTCTATAAAAAGGAATGTGTCGAAACAGCCTTTTGTGACCTAAGTAAGGTTTTCGGCTCAGCCAATCGTAGTGCACTAATGGACAAATCGTGGATTATTGACATAATGCGTGTTCTCCAAGAGTCAGTATTAGGACCCATATTGTTTGTAATGACTTACCCACATATGTGAATGACTTACTGCTAAACATAACAGCAATTGCACTTGTCTCTTATGTCCTTATTTCACAATCGACCGACAGATCACTACTTCCAGCTTATGCTTTTTAAAGGTACATTCATCGGCTACAGCTAATGTGAGGCCATATTTAATTGAGCTTTACGGTACTACGTATATGTGTCTATAATTCTAGTATTTATAATTTGATCGATTTGAGTGATAGAATAAAAAATTAATTGAATCATTTATTCAAAGTCTTTGTACATATACGAAATAACATTTATTATATAAAAATAGACGGCAGTGTTCACTTAATTATAAATAAAATCGTATTTACACCCTCTTAATCTAAGACATAAATAGTGCTATAACAAACGTGTAAAATGTACAATAAAAATATTTAAAATATATTTTTTTTAATGCAATATGATAAATATTTATCATGACTACTATAAAATCTTAAAATTATTAATTAAGTAAAGGAACGCAATAAATTTTTAAAATTCAAAATAAAATAATTAATAAGCGATTTAAAAATTGTATATATACAATTAATAAAAAAATTTAAGTAACATATTCTTAAGTAAATCTATTAAGTAGGAGTCATTCTTTAATATTATTTGAAGCAAACGGGGCCTACTGAAAAACCAAATGCTTGATTTGGATTTCCGTAATCCATAGGATAAAAATCAACCAATGGAAGTTGATCCAATTTTTCTGTTTTTATTTCAAAAATAGTTTCACTCTTACTTGACCGAGTTTTGCATCCATCTGATACCACAAAAGGTTTAATTTTGTCATACCCAAATTCTTCCTCATTTTCTCCAAGAAGTTTTATAGCCAAATCATGTTTGTACGTCTTTGTATTGTACCAAGCAGCACTGTTAATGCATGTGTACGTGAAATTCTGGTAAGCACTTTGGGACAACAGTCTTAAAAATGTCATTTGGACAACTCCTATCGTCTCATAAGTGATCTAAAATTGAATAAAATTTAAAAAAATAAATAAATCAAAAACAAATCTGCTATAAAATTACCCTAAATCCTCCCCGCAGATTAGAATACCAATCATTTTTATTATTATCTTTTCTCCAAGGAATGTTAGGCATATTAGAGCTATGTATATCTGGAAATACACAAGTTTCCCCTTGTCCAGTCATGTTGCAAAAAACATAGATTGCATCATCAATCATTCCTAAATTAGGGTCTATCCAGTACCACCCATCCGTAAACTGTGGATGACCATAATGCAGATCTTTACAAGTTCTTCCTGGGTTTTCTCTAATCCCAACAGGTTTTCGAATTCTTTCCAAATCTTGCCTCATGGTATAAATAGTACTATACATATCCAAGAATTTTAATGCTGCATCTTCAGATTGGTCATCATCATCTTCTTCCCCAGTTTTAAACGGCATTTTTGTTGTTATTTCTTGTTCAATATCCGAGCTGCAAATTTACATTTGTTACATCTAACAAATTAATAAATATAAAACTTACATTAACTCTTCAATAGATCTTTTTCTTCTATGTCTAGGCTGATCCTGCATAGGAAATAGCATTTCCGGTGGAAGGAGTGGCATATCAGCAGGAGGCCCTGGCGGTCCAGGTTGCCCAGCAGGTCCAGGTTCACCTTTCATTCCAGCAACACCCTCAGATCCTTTAGGACCCGGTGGACCTTCCAGTCCAGGGAGACCAGCAGGACCATCATTTCCTTTAAGACCCATTGGTCCTACTGGACCAGTATCACCTTTTTTTCCTTCAGGACCTGGCGGCCCCTTCGGACCACGTTCACCTTTTTCTCCAGCTTCACCTTTTAAACCTGTGGCACCTATTTCTCCTCTATGACCTTTAGGACCTCTTCGTCCTCGATCCCCTTTTTGCCCTCTAGGACCTGGTTCTCCTACTTTCCCAGCAGCTCCTGCCACACCCGGAGTTCCAGGAGGTCCAGTCTCACCCTAAAATCAATCTATTCTTGAAATATTCATTTCAAAGAGCTGTAAATCTTAAAACAATAAAAAATTAAACATACTGCTGGTCCAGGCGATCCTCTTAACCCAGGTAGTCCTTGGGGTCCAGGAACTCCTTGAGGTCCTATTTGACCCTGTAAGCCAATTGGTCCCGGCATGCCTTTGTCTCCTTTCTCACCAGGGGTTCCAGGGCCACCCTGTAGCCCTGCTGGTCCTTCAGGTCCCTTAAATTTGATTTACATTTACATGTAAGTAGCAAAACTTAAAAAAGGTATGATCTTATAACTTAAATATTAATACACATGGAAATAAATGCACAATTAATTAAGTTCACAGCAAAACTCACAGATTTTCCTGGAGGACCCACTGGACCTAATTTCCCTGGAGGCCCCATATCTCCAGGTGGACCTGGCTCTCCCGGCTTTCCGTCAGCACCTTCTTTTCCTTGATCTCCTTTAAGTCCAACAAGTCCCGGTTCTCCTGGTGGTCCTGGGAACCCTGGAGGCCCAGCAGAACCTTTCGGACCTTCAGGACCTACTAAACCCCGCGGACCAGGTGGTCCTTGAATTCCTGCTTTCCCTTCGTCACCTTTAGCACCTTGAGGACCTCTTTCACCCTATAAGTGTCATTTGTATAAAGTTTAAAACTAACATCTAAATAAGGTAACCTTACAGGAGCACCGTCGCTTCCAGGACCTCCAGGAGGACCTGGAGGGCCAGAATCTCCTTTTGCGCCCTGAGCACCTTCTGCGCCTGGTGGTCCCATGACTCCTTCAGCTCCTTTAGGACCCCTAGGACCTGCCTCTCCAGGTTGACCCATTGCTCCAACAGGACCTTTCTGCCCTACATCACCCATCTCCCCTTTTATACCAGGTGGTCCTGGCATACCTTGAGCTCCAGCTGGCCCTGGAACTCCTTGTACCCCAGGCGGACCATCCTCTCCCTTATGTCCTTGTCTACCAATTTCACCTGGTGGGCCTTTATCACCAGCAGGTCCTACAGGACCTGGCTCTCCTCGAGACCCTTGCGGCCCTGGACTTCCAGCTGGACCCTACCAAGTATTTCAATGTCACTTTATGAATTAATAATTATAAAAACATTTATCTTACTGTTTCCCCTCTGGCTCCTTTGAAACCTTTTTCTCCAGGTGGACCCATTTCTCCTTTATCACCGTCCTCTCCAGGTGGCCCTATGGGGCCAGGAGCTCCAGGTAATCCTCTGCCCCCTGGTAAGCCATCACGACCATGTGGTCCCGGTGGTCCTGCATCACCCCTTTCTCCTTTTGCTCCCCCTGGGCCAGGCGGTCCTGGAGGGCCAGCCCGTCCTTCAGGACCTGGCGATCCATCTTTCCCAGGTTCACCTTGTTGCCCTTTATCACCTGCCGGTCCTAGTTGTCCTACTGGCCCTGTGTCTCCTTTCAATCCAGGCAATCCCTACATAATATTTAAAAATTTTTAATATCTGTTAACAAGTGTTAAATTCTATTGTTATAACTGAGAATGTAACTCACAATGTCCTTTAAAATTGGTTTTTGTAATTTTTTTATTAAGGAGTACTTACAGGTAAACCATTGTGTCCACGCTCTCCAGGAAAACCAGGTAAACCAGTACCACCAGCTGGACCTGGTTTTCCAGGTGGTCCCGCCGGGCCAGGAGAACCTTCCTTTCCAGCTTCGCCAGGTGTACCAGATTCACCAGGTAAACCTGGAGCTCCTGGTGTTCCAGGCTCTCCAATAGGTCCAGGCTCTCCCGAAGGTCCTTGTGGACCAACTACTCCAGGTGCTCCAGGTGGACCAACAGGGCCAGTTTCTCCAGGAGGCCCACGTTCGCCAGGCGGTCCTGGAAGGCCATCTTTCCCATTAGGACCTATTGAACCAGGTGGACCAATAAAGCCTCTTGGGCCATCAGGTCCTTGAGGGCCTGTTTCTCCTTGAGGGCCAGGGGGACCTGGTTGACCTGTGTCACCTTTTGGACCTGGCTGACCGTCCGATCCACGTCTTCCTCTTCCTCCTCGGAAACCCCTTGGTCCTGTTTCGCCTCTTTCTCCTTGTTGCCCTACATTACCCTTCAAAAATAATTCTTGAATTAAATACCAATTGATTCTTTTTTTAATAAATATTTTGGTTGAGAAAATAAAACATAAAATAAACCTACTCTCTCTCCTTTATCTCCAGGTTGACCTATGCGACCTGTAGCACCCTTGTCACCCTTTTCTCCAGGGCCACCAGGATATCCTGCAAATCCTTGAATACCAATTTTGCCTTTCTCTCCAGGAGGGCCGGTTGGTCCTGTTTCTCCTCTAGGTCCATCAAATCCCTGTAATTTTTGTATTTAAACATTTATTGTGATATTTATTTAGCAGCATTACTTTAGGTCCTTCAGGTCCTTCCAACCCAGGTACTCCTATAGGTCCTGGAGGTCCAGCATCGCCCTTCATACCGCTGTCGCCCTTATGGCCCTCCAATCCTCGATCTCCTTTATCACCTTTATCTCCTGTAAGGCCACGTTTACCTTCGTCACCTTTTAAACCTCTTGCACCAGGAAATCCTACAGTTCCCAAAGGACCTTGTGGCCCTTGTTCGCCCTTAGCTCCTGGAATTCCAGGATTTCCTGGGTGTCCAGGTGCACCATCAGATCCTGGAAGGCCTGGCATTCCGGGTTTTCCTTGTGGACCCTAGGAAATAATAATTTTAATTAAGTTAAAGTTTTTGAGAAACAAAAGGTAAAATACCATGATTCCGGGGGGTCCTAATAAACCTTGCGGTCCTGGAGGTCCTACAGGTCCTGGTGGTCCTTGTTGTCCAGGAGCCCCCGGTTGGCCAGGTGGTCCCATGTTTCCTTTAGTTCCTGTAGGGCCTTCACTCCCAGGTAGTCCGGGATTACCTGGGAAGCCAGGGAGACCTCTAGGTCCAGAAAATCCTCGTGGGCCCTTATTTTTTTATTTTTAATAAAATGATATAATTCATTTATTTATAAATAAGTATATCAAAAATATTGTTTAAAAAATTGAGTGCTTTCATACTACTGACCATTTCTCCTGGTAACCCAGGTAGCCCTGGGGGACCTTCTTCTCCTTGCATTCCATCATGACCTCTGAGTCCTTGTTCTCCTGAGGTACCCGGAGCACCTCGTTCACCTTTGTCTCCAGGAAGACCTGGTAGTCCTATTAAGCCTTGTTCTCCTTTTGCTCCTGGAGGTCCTGTTAATCCTCGTTCTCCATCACGACCTGGTCTTCCTCTGCGGCCTTCTCTTCCTGGAAGACCTTGCGGTCCTCGTAACCCTCTCGGACCCTAGAATGTGATGTAAGTTAGAAAAAAAAGAACTTGTATTTCCATAGGAGTACATACAGGCTCGCCAATATCACCAGGTTCTCCTTTGGAACCTTCTGGGCCTACAGGTCCTTCAGGGCCTGGTACTCCGGTCAATCCCATGGGGCCTTCGATTCCTCGCATTGACATCTTTAACATTGTTTCGAATAACTATACTGCCGTAAGTAAATAAGAGAATCTAATTATATACAAACATATTTACCATATGTTGGGCTAGCATTTGACGAAAGGATTCTGCTTGTGAATCGGGACCTTTTTCGTTTCCTTGGGCGTTTAACTACAGAATAAATAATATTGATTGTTAGGTTTTAGAAATTTAAAGGTATACTTACAGGTATCATGAAAACATGTCCTGGTGGTCCTGAAATTCCTTGTGTTCCAGGAAGACCATCTCGTCCAGAATCTCCTTTGGGGCCTGGTGGTCCTTGAGGTCCTGGCGGACCTGGATAACCTTGAGGTCCTGGAGGGCCTCGCATGCCAGTGTAAGGAACTTGTCCGTAAGGATTTTGAGCATCAGTTGGGGAAGTATCATAATTGCCTTCAACATCTGTTTCAGTAGAGTTTTCAAATATTCCAAAATCGATTTCATTAAAGTTAGTGTATTCGACTTCAGTCTTGTTAGTAGATGAGTTTGAAGAAGCTTTGTAGTCAGGGCCTATCAAATTTACACCACTAGAAAGATCAAATTTAATTCGGTTTTCGTTCTCATTATCTCCTGTAGAAGTAAAGCTGTGGTGCTGTTCTCTATTAGATTCAGTGTTCTCTGTTATTTCAGTGTTTATGTCTAAGTCTCCTCGGTGACCAAAAGACGAGGTTCCTGTTGCGCTAGTACCTGTTTGGTGTATTATATCGTCAAGACCTCTTAAATCTAAGCCGTTATTGTATGATACTGAAGTGGAGCTTGATGTTTGGTTTAATTTGACTTCGCCGCTAAATCCGGAATTAACACTTCCAGAACTAGCACTTCCGGAATTATCTTCGCCTTCAGCATGCGTAATTTGTCCACTGCCTATAAAAGTTCCACTGCTGAAACTCCCACTGGATCCGCCAGAACTAAAACTGCTAGAAGAACTACTGCTGCTTAAAGTATAAAATGAGGAAGAAGTAGATGAGCTGCCTCCGCCATTGCTTGTGAATTGGTATGATGAAGAAGTCTGGTAACCACCACTTGATGATCCATAACCGCTTCCACAATCTTGAGCATGTCTAGAGCATAATTCATAGGCTTCGTCTGGTGTTGGTGCTATTTTAACCAGTTGTACATCACCCTGAAATAGTTTGAATATCTTATTAAGTTTAACCGTCTTAGTGCCATTGTTCTTTACTCATACATACTTAGAAATGCCAAAGAAAACTTTATTTTTGATGCCATTTATTAAAACTTGTGCAATAGTAATAAAATACAAAGAAAATTACGCAAATTTCTGAACAAAAGTTATAGCATTATAATTTGAACTTTATATAACACTTAGAAATATAAAAAATTACCGACGCGTGCGAGCGCGATCGGTTAATATTATTATTTTCGTGCTTACCCTGTAAGAATTTTCTTCATCTAGTAAGTCGTACCCAATAGTTATGATGCCTGCTATGTTTAGTTGTGATGTTGGTTCCCGTGGAAGCTTTTTGGTGATTGTTTGGTGACAGTCTTTTATAAGAGTAACTGAGTCTCCTTTTACACTAAAACCTAATCGATGCCACCTAAAAATAAAATGTCAGAATATGATTAATGTAACTGTGGAAAGAGAACTTGTAACAGTTGATTCTAAATCAACTTTCTTAGAGTTTATTAGTTAAATGCAATAACTATTTCTAATAAATTTATCAGTTGCACTCTTCAATAGTTTAGGGTAGCTTGGATGTCAATACTAACATATCTAAATAACAAGAGGTTGCATGCTCCACAGCAACTAGGAAATGAATCTTTTCTACCAATTAAGTGTAGAAAGACTCTTAATAGTGTACACGAAGTATAACGTGTACTATCGAGCACAAGTAATGACCACTATTTGCTTATGCAACCACTAAGTTCTTATATGATCTTTTTAATACTTTGTTGACTCACAATTTATATATTGTCTGTAATTGTCTTCGAACATGAGTGTCAAAAAGCGATAGAAGTGGAATTTTTTTTTTTTTGGCCACTTTGGCAAACCATATGGGCCATCATCAATTTTAAACGTGTACTAATTAGAACGGGGATACAATACCAGACGAGGAGGCGTCAATGAGAGTCGTCATGACAGGTGATGAGACATGCACAGGAGTGACTCATGGAAAGGGTTGGAATTACATAGAATATAAATCTCTAAATCCTGAGCCTGCACTCACTCAAGAATGCACAAACTGATTTGTAAATATTGATGTTTTTCGATGAAAGAATTGACATGGTGTTCATTGGTACATTCT
>JAUIMW010002387.1:0-10800 GCA_033557785.1 Enochrus cinctus | reverse complement strand
CATCAAAGGAAAAAGAACTTAATAATTCTGAAAGTTACTAAATACAAAAATGCATTTTATCAAAAGTAATGAACCTCTATATTTATAAGGGTATACTTTCATAATAACTGGTTCAAGAATCGCTTAAATAAAATGATGAGTTAAACTCTCGTTTGCCAATGAGAAAAGAGTAGATGTATCTTAACTAGTAGAACACGAATCTTTTTGTTTGGTGAAAATCGGGCCATCCCCGGCGAAGTTACGGCCGAAAACTGGAAAAAACAAGTGAATAACGCAAGTTTGTTATCTTAAGAGATAACATAGGCATGTTGGGTGTCTAACAACGCGTCTTGTCGTCAATAATAACAAAATTAAGCGTTTGTTCACATAACATTATTCCCCGAGGAGTATTGTAGAAAAAAATGTTTTTATTAGTAGAATATGTACATCTTTATTAGTAAAACACTCTGTTTTTTGTTTGGTTGAAATCGGACCATTCCCAGTGGAGTTACAGGGTAAAAACTAAAAAAACAAATGAGTTACGGAAATTTGTTATCTAAAGAGATAACATAGGCATGTGGGGTATCTAACAACACGTCTTAACGCCAATAATGAGAAAATTATACTCTTTATTACATAAAGTTATTCTCCGTGATATAATATAGAAAAAAATGTTTCTATCCGCTGGTTACTTGCACTTCGGTTGGTAAAACGTATCGTTTTTTGTTTTGTCAAAATAGAACCACTCTAAGCAAAGTTATGGGCTAAAAACTAAAAAAACAAATGAAGTGCGAAAATTCGTTATCTTAAGAGATAACATAGGCATATTGGGTGTCTAACAACGCGTCTTAACGTCAGGAATTACAAAATTAACATATCTGTTGATTTGAGTTGACCACATCTCAACTCAACCCATTAATAAAAAACGTAGATTTTTGAATATCTGAAGGGCATTCCATGTCCCCTAGACTTCTTAATATTTATTCTTTTACGTAGTTTTTTTATCTTTGTCTCATTTTATTTAGTACTCGGAGGACATTCCATTTTATTAGAAAACATCCCCAAGTTAAAAAAAATAAAAATACAATAAAAGAAGGACCATCAGAGGGTCTGGGGACATGGAATATCCTCCAGGTACACCGTCATCTATGTTATTCTGATTTATACTTAAGAATGATGATGATATCCTCCACTTGTCGTATTTTATCTTCATCAAGTGGAATAACGTGCAAAGTAAATTACCTGGAGGACATTCCATGTCCCCCAGATCCCCTGTTGTTTGTTCTTTGTTTGTTTCTTTTATTGTTGAAAATCAGTAAACATCCTTAATTTTAAAAAGAATAAAAAAAAGAAAGGCCACCGGGGTGTCTATGGGACATGGAATTTCCTCCAGGTGCACCGTCATCTACGTTTATACCTAAGAATCGTAACAGATTTTCTAGGTGGTCTTCGAATATGGAATGTGCTCCATGTACTCTGTTAACTATGTTTTTCAAGTTTCATTGATATTTTCTTTTAAATTATATTTATTTACAATAGTTATTAATTCTTAATGATAAAAATAACAATTCAGAGGGACATGGAATGTACTTCAGGTATTCGGTTTCCTACAGAATACTTGGAGGACATTCCATGTCTCCCAAATCCTCTTTTCGTTGTTTTAAAACTTTATATGAGAGATTTCGGGGAAATAGAATGTCCCCCAAGCAATAATACGTTAACTATAAACTTCCTCAGACACTGAGTTAACTACGAACTTCTTATGTTTCTAAAAGAAGAGTTTATCATAAATATACGTAAATGGTGGAGTACCTGGAGGACATTCCACGTCCCCCAGACCCCCTGGTGTTTGTTGTTTTATTGTTGAAAATTAATTAACATCCTTAAGTTTAAAAAGAATTCAAAAGATTGGAATGTCCTCCAGGCGTTAATCTGATTTATATTTAAGAATGGTGATGATATCCTCTTTTTGTCAGACAGAGCACTTAGACATGAACTGTCCCCCAGGCTCCTTGGTGTTTGTTCTTTTATTGTAGAAAATCGGTAAACATCCCTATGTTTGAAAAGAATAAAAAAAGACAATAAAAGAAGGTCCACCAGGGTATCTGGGGGATAAGGAATGTCCTCCAGGTGTACCGTCATTTGTGTTATTCTGATTTAAATAGTTCTTTTGATTCATATACTTCAATAATATACCTTCGTACTAAAATAATATATTATAGTACTCTGCGATTTACTTTTTTCGTGATTAATTTAACTTGATTGATAAAACTAAGACCAATTAAAAATATATCAAGATTTATAAATACAATGAGAATAATTAGACAACAGCTATACTTAACTCCAGACTACCTGAAGGCCTTTCTTTTATTACTTAAAAATCAGTTAACTTCCCTTTGATATAGAAATATAAAATAATAAAAAAAGAGTCATCAGGATTTATTTATTATTATTATTTTTATTATTTTTTTTTTGGTAATATTCTTAATTTGTCTAAGATGAATAAATCAGATCAAACCAACCTAAGAACAATGTAGGTAGGAGAGTACTTAGACGACATTCCATGTCCTCCAGACCCCCTGGTGATCTTTGTTTTTTTTTGTTTTTTTTTTTAATTTTTATACAAATATGTGGATATTTATTGATTTTTTAAGCACTAAATGAAGTACCACCAGATAATCTAGGGGATATGAATTGTTTTTCAGGTCCACTGTCTTATTTTATTTATAAATCTTGATAATATTCTTGAGTTTGATTAATTACTCAAATAAATCTAAGAAAAACGTAGATAGCAGAACACTTGGGGGACATTCTACGCGTCTCAAACCCCTCAAAGAAGGTAATTAGCAATCAAGACCCCCAGATAACCTTTCTTTTATTTGAAATATTTATTTGAAAAAAATTATTAAAAATCCCTTTGATGATGTTGAATAAAAACAATATGAAAGAAAGACACCAGGAGGTCTGGAGGACATAAAATGTTCTCCAGGTACTCTGCTATCAACATACTTATGATTGATATTTAATATTTCTTTAATAGTTTTATTTGTTTGAGTTTTTTAAGTTTAATCGCTAGATAATAAGAAGGTAATTAGTAATCAAGAGAAGATATTGATAGCAGTACACCTGGAGGACATTCCGTGTCCTCCAAACCCCCTGGTGACATATCTTTAAAAAAAAAACAGTTAACAGTTCTTTATTGAAATAGAATAAAAACAACATGAAAGAAGGGTATTAGGGGGTCTAGGGGATATGGAATGTCCTCCAGGTGTGCTACCATCAACGTACTCCTGACTGATATTTAAATATGTCTTTAATGCTTTTATTTGTTTGAGTTTAATTTTAATTACTCGATAATAAGAAGATATTTAGTAACCAGGAGAAGGTAGGTGTCACCCAGATGGCTCTTCTTTCATTTGGAAAAATCAGTAAACATCAGTTAATTGAACTTGAATAAAAACAATTTGAAAGAAGGGTCATCAGGGAGTCTGGGAGCCATGGAATGTCCTCCAGGTGCTATGCTATCAACGCATATATGATAGAAATTGAAAGATCTCTTTATACTTTTTTAAGTTTAATCGCTAATGAGAAAGTAAATAGTAATCAAGAGAATACATTGATGGCAGTGTACTTAAAGGATATTCCATGTCCTCCAGACACCCTGGTATATCCTTTCTTTCATTTTGTTTTTATTCTACTTCAACAAAGGGATTTTTTCATTTTTTTCATATAAGAAAAAGGTCACCAGAGGGTTTAGGAGTCATGGAATTTTCTCCAGGTGTTCTGCTAACAATGTATTCTCTTTATTAATAATTAGCTTCTTGATATCGAGCAATTAAACTTAAATATTAAAAGTATTAAAGAGATATTTAAATATCAATCGGGAGTACATTGATGGTAGTGCACCTGGAGGACATTCCATGTCTCCCAGACCCCTGGTCTGACAAAAATCAATAAACATCCCTTTGTTGAAGTAGAATACAAACAATATGAAATCAGGACCAACAGAAGGTCTGGGGGACATAGAATGTCCTCCAGGTGTACTGCCATCAACTTACTCTTGATTGAAATTTAAAAATCTCTTTAATACTTTTATTTGTTTGAGTTTCTTAATTTTAATCGCTTGATAATAAGATGATAATTAGTAATCAAGAGAAGACATTGATTGCAGTGTATCTGGAGGACATTCCATGTCCCTTAGATCCCCAGCTCAACTTTCTTTTATTTGAAAAAATCAGTAAACATCCCTTTATAGAAGAACAACTTGAAAGGGGGGTCTGGGGGGCATGGAACGTCCTCTAGATGCTCTGTTATCAACGTATATATGATAAATATTGAAAGATCTCTTTATACTTTTTTTTTAATTTAATCGCTTGATAATAAGAAAGTAAGTAGAGAAGACATTGACGACAGTGCACCTGGAGGACATTCCGTGTCCTCCAGACCCCCTGGTATATCCCTTCTTTCATTTTGTTCTTATTCTACTTTAACAAAGGGATGTTAACTGATTTTTTTTCAAATAAGAAAAATGTCACCAGTGGGTTTGGGGGTCATGGAATCTCCTCCAGGTGCATTGCAATCAATGTCTTCTCTTGATTACTAATTACCATTTTATTATCGAGCGATTAAATTTAAAAAACTAAAACAAATAAAAGTATGAAAGAGATCTTTAAATATCGAACAGGAGTACGTTGATGGCAGTGCACCTGAAGGATACTCCATTCCCTGGTGACCTTTCTTTTATTTGAAAAAATCAATAAACATTCCTTTGTTGAAGTAGAATAAAAACAATATGAAAGAAGGACACCAGGGGGTCTGGGGGACATGGAATGTCCTCCAGGTGCACTGCTATCTACGTATTTGTGATTTATATTTAAAGATCTCTTTAATACTATTATTTGTTTGAGTTTTTAAAATTTAATCGCTCGATAATAAAAAGGTAATTAATAATCAAGACAAGACAATGGTGGCAGAGCACCTAGAGGACATTCCATGTCTCCCAACCCCCCTGATGTCATTTCTTTTATTTGAAAAAAATCAATAAACTTTCCTTTGTTGAAGTAGAATAAAAACAATTTGGAAAAAGGCTCACCAGGGAGTCTGGGTGACATGGAATGTCCTTCAAGTTCATTGTCATCAACGTATTTCTGAATGATATGTCCCCCAGACCCCCCAGTGTTTATCCTTTTATTGTTGAACATTTCTCAATTTAAAAAATGATTAAAAAGAAAATAAAAAAATTCTTCAATTTTTCGAATAACTTTTATCTAAAAACTTTTTTTGTAAAACGTACCGTTTAAAAACGTAAAAAACGTCGTCACTTTCATTTTCTGGACATGACATGTCCCCTAGGTTAGTTCCAGAAGAACCTCTGATAAATATTATTCTAATAAATCAATAAACATACATTTTACATTAGTGATTATAATTTATAAAGATCAGGCAGAAACTCGTCGATGGCGGACTACCTGGAGGACATTACATGTCCTTCAGACCTTCTGACACTTCCTATTTGGTGTTGTTAAATCTGTACCAATATAAAATTATGAACAACATAAAGAAGGACCAGGGACATGGAATATCCTCCCAGATGCTCCATCAACTGTGTATTTCTGTTCTTATAGAAGAAGAAACACTCACAAATGTAACTGATTTAGAATAAATGACTTAATTTTATTGTTTTTTTTTTCAAAAAAACATTTATTTTGTACATGTTATAATAACATATTAAAAATATGTAGATAGTAAAGTACCTGGAGGACATTCCATACTCTGTTTTCTGCAAACTTTCTATATTTCTAGAAAAAGAACAATCATAAGAAAAATATTAAGTCAGCAGGCATTCAAATGCTTGCTTCTTTTCTTGGTGATAGTCGGATATTTAAATATACAGGGTGATTACCTTCGATGACGACAAACTTCGCCCACACGTATTTCTTCATAAAATAAACAAATTGAGCTCATATTGTGTAGGACAAATATTGAAAATAATTTTTTTTTAATTAACAAATAATGTAACAAAAACCTGTTGAGAACCTCTGAAAATAGCTAATAGTATCCAAGCTTTTTAAAATTTACGACCCTCTTTACTATAAAAGTAAACATCTGTGTCACAATACAAACTGTTTACGTTACGCCTCTGAGTCATTGATGCTTAAAGCTTGACCATATCGAACGTTTCCCTAAAAAGAACTATAGAAAGATACAATGAAGTCACCAATTCGTAAAGCAAATTTTTACAGAAAAATACAAGGGAGTAAAACACAGTTGGCGGCCAACCGCAAGTGTCGTAAATATCTTTTGCGTTTCGTCACGTTTGGTTCTGCAGACCTGGAAAAGAAAGTGTATCAGAAGAAAAGGGTCAACTTTGATAGAACAATCAGTGATCCGTTCATTAGATTCAGATTATGTACCAATAACATACTATAAAGATACAGGTGACTAGCAAGCTAGACCTGTCACGGAAAGACGAGCAGAGATATGGATTATTCTATGGAGTCTATTACACAGAGAATAATGTGGATAATGTAACTGATCTTACACTTAATACTCATGATAATTAAATGCTAATATAAAGTTACTGATTATGATTTATAAATATCAAGCAGAAAATTGCGTAAATAGCGGAATACCTGGAGGACATTCCATGTCCCCCAGACCCCCTGGTGTTCTCTCTTTTGAGTTGTTTTTAAATCTGTGCCAATATAAAATTATGAAAAGTTTTAAAATAACGTAAAGAAGGACCAGCAGGGGATCTGGGGAACATGGAATGTCCTCTAGGTATTCCAATAACTACGTATTTCTATGTCAATAAAAGAAGAACTCCTCACAAATATAAATGCATTAGAATCAATTAATTAATTTTATTGTTATTTATTTATTTATTATTGTTTTTTCTTTTTCAAAAAAAACATTCATTACCTGGAGGACATTCCATACTCAGTTTTCTGCAAACTTAAAAAAAAATATTAAGTTAGACTTAAGGCCTTGCTTTTTTTAAAAACATAAATCTTTGAATATTTAGAGAATTAAAGACATAAATAAAGAATTATTGAGGTTTTTAAAACATTAATTGAAAGAAGGACATTTCATGTCCCTCAGACCCCTTAGTACTGTTTCTTTTACGTTTTTAATTCTTTTGCCACAAAGGGAAGTTAACTGTTTTTAGACAATATAAAAAGGACATGGAATGTTCTCCAGGTGCACCGTCATATGTTATTCTAACTCACATTTAAAATCTGTGATAATATTAGTGTAAAGCAGAGTACCTGGAGGACATTCCATGTTCCCCAAACCCCCTGGTGCTCCTTCTTTAATATCGTTTTTAATTCATTTCCCACAAAGGAATGATTACTGTTCTTAAACAATATAAAAAGAAGCACCGGGGAGTCTGGAGGACATGGAATGTCCTCCAGGTATACTACTATCTATGAACTTCCAATTAACATTCTAAAAGTCTCGATAATTCTTTATTTATGTCTTTGATTCTCTAAATAATCAAACATTTATGTTTTTAAAAAGCGGAGTACCTGGGGGACATGGAATGTCCCCCAGGTACTCCGCCAGAAAAATCGATTTTGTGCTTAAAAAATTAAAAAAATTTTTTTTTAATTTTTTTAACAAATAAATTCAAAAAAAGCTCGTCGAGACGAGTAATTTGATACCCCACACCCCTAGGTTATTTTAAACTTCACAAAACGGAAGTAGCTGTCTTTTGTTTTTAACTAAATTAGCTATTTGGTTAAGTTGCTCGTAAGTATGTCGTGTTGCATATCAAATTACTCGTCTCGGCGAGCTGTTTAAGAATTTTGCAGCCAGAAAAGAGACTTTCTTAATTAATTTTAGAGATAATTTATTGAAAGTCAAGTTTTATTGTAAGTTATAAAGTGTCTCTTCGTTTAAAATTGTTTAAAGCTTTTTCCCTCCGTGCAGATTATAGGCGAGTTGAAACGGCCGTACGGACGGGACAAGAGAGTTCGGTTTTGGAGTCGGTCTCTAGGGCCAGGGACACACTCGAAATGTCCTTTGGGTCTTCGATTCGGCCGACTTCCCCAACTTATAATTAAATAAGTTGTTTGTCAACTTTTCCCGGGCTGAACGTCGAGGAAGAAAAATTGCTTGTTGTGTCTGCGTTCTTCTACGCATCTCAATCCATCTAAATCGATTTTTCTCTAATAAGACTAGGCAATTCTTAATCAGCTCGGCGAGACGAGTAATTTGATATGCAACACGGCATACTTACGAGCAACTTAACTAAATAGTTAATTAAGCTAAAAACAAAAGGCAGCTACTTCCGGTTTGTGAAGTTTAAGATAACCTAGGGGTGTGGGGTATCAAATTACTCGTCTCGGCGAGCTTTTTGTGAATTTGTTGAAGAAAGAATTCAAAATGTATTTTTTTACATTTTTACGCACCAAATCGATTTTTCTCTCAATAAGGCTACGAAATCCTTAATCAGCTCGGCGAGACGAGTAATTTGATATGCAACACGACATACTTACGAGCAACTTAACTAAATAGTTAATTAAGCTAAAAACAAAAAGCAGCTACTTCCGTTTTGTGAAGTTTAAGATAACCTAGGGGTGTGTGGTATCAAATTACTCGTCTCGGCGAGCTTTTTGTGAATTTGTTGAAGAAAGAATTCAAAATGTATTTTTTTTACATTTTTACACACCAAATCGATTTTTCTCCAATAAGGCTACAAAATCCTTAATCAGCTCGGCGAGACGAGTAATTTGATATGCAACACGGCATACTTACGAGCAACTTAACTAAATAGTTAATTAAGCTAAAAACAAAAGGCAGCTACTTCCGGTTTGTGAAGTTTAAGATAACCTAGGGGTGTGGGGTATCAAATTACTCGTCTCGGCGAGCTTTTTGTGAATTTGTTGAAAAAAATTTTGTTTGTTTTTGTTGCAGTTGATTTTTGGGTGTTGGCGTTGGACCACGACCTTCAGATAGCGTCGGGGGCCATAGGCACCGTCAGCGTTAAGGACCACGCGGGGACGAAGGTGGCTCTTTGGGACCAGGTCCCCCTGGACGAAGGGGTGAAGGCGTTCACGTTGCCCTTGTCGGAGTATGTGAGAGCGGGGAGATGGTTGTTGCACGTCGAGGTGGAGTCCTCGGAGTTCTCGGCTCCCATCGAAGTGGCTCCGGGAGCAGGTAACCCGCGCACACCTTTATTTTAACAGCTTTTCTTCTTTTTACCCCCCGACCGACACAACAAACATCTTATTATGCAAATTTGCTTTGCTCGTTCCTTCGGCCATTCTCAGCATGCTCCTCCTTTATTTTCTAGATGTTTTTTTAACGAATTTAACTTTTCTACCAGGTGATAATCTTCCAGATGTGTCGGCAGCCGAAGAACATTATGTCGAATTGCGCTTCGGGAGGGAGATGAGGAGGAGGTACAAGCCTGGGTTACCTTTCGCCGGAAAGGTTAACATTATTTTTTATTGGTTCTTTTGCGTTCTTTAACGGTGCTTTGGTTTTCAGGTGGAAGCCATGAGCACGGAGAAGTCGGTGAGGGTGCGCGTTAAGGTGTACGACAACACCACCTCCATATACAGCCAGGACATAGAGATCACGAACGGGGAGGGAACCTTCGTCGTCCCGGCCATTCTGGCCGACAGCGACGTAATAGCTTTGCAGGTACGAACAACAGCTCGAGAGTTTTATCGGACATAATAAAGTCGGAGATGAGCGAAAGGGAGAAGGGAGACGCAAAAAAATTAAAGGCATTAGGGGCACTCGGGACCTAAATAAAAATCCAATCGAATGATTTATTGGCTTAACTAATTTCCAGTTCCACTTCCACTTCTTTCTTTGTTGCTTTGTCAATAACATTTTCTACTCCCTAACACAATTTGCTATAATTAAGAGGGAATCTCCCTCGTTATCGATATTTATGCAGAGTCATATCGTATAGTGATGTAGGTAGGTAAATTTGCAGAGATTCCCTCGGATATTAAATCTCTGATAAATCCCTCGAGACGGTGATATAAGGTCGTTTATATACAGCACAGCCTTTCTTAACCAAATTTGGTTATGATCTATTACGTTGCATTCCTCCACTCTCTCTTATTCGCTCGGCTTCATGTAAACATTCTTGAAACTGTATATCTCCGGCTGCCACCCCCACTCCCACACCCTCTGACTAACAATGGATCACATTATAATTGCGTATTGTTGCTTTCTCAGTAACTCACCCTCCTCTCCCCTTCCCGTTCCTCATTGCTGTTCTGGAACGCCAAGCTAGATACACCAAAACGAACCGTTCATAATTTGTTTAGTGGAGGGTTGTTCCTAGTCTTCTTCTTGAAACTAGGGGGTAACTTTACGAATAAATTATTAGATTCATTTTCCTAATTGATTTTCAACTTGTAATACAATTTCTCTGTCTCCAGGCTGAGTTGGTTTCGGTTGAGAGCAAAGAAATAGAGAGCCATTACGTCCTGGCCAGGGAGCCCATTCAGAAGTGGAACTCCTCTTCAGATTGCTACCTCCTTATCGAAGGTGTTGAGCACACGTTGCAGGTAAGAACCGAACTGAGTCTTTTTCTTTCTTTGTTTTGATGTGTATGTACGTTTCAGCCCGAGGAAGAAGCTCACGTTGCTATACTGTCGACGTGTCCTTGCGAAAGGGACCTCCACTACGTTATTACAACCGATGGGAGGGTCACCGATTGGGCTCAGAGGCGCTACGAAGACCCTGTGCCTCCAGCTACTTCCGCTTCGACTGGAGCTGTTTGTCGACTGAATTTCAGGTAATTATTATTAGTAAGTCTCCCCCGTCTCCCCCATCTCCCCCCGTCTCCCCCAT
>JAUIMW010002386.1:0-10800 GCA_033557785.1 Enochrus cinctus | reverse complement strand
CGATACACAAACTGGCGACTGATACACAAAGATTTTAAAATGTTAAAATTGTTTTTCATCGGATTTCCTCGAAATTTACATGATACTTGAATTTTGATTCCACTTGAATTTTTTTTTTCCTAATTTCTAAATACAACTATATATTTAGAAATAGAACAAATTGGTCTCTTGTATATGTCACATAACGTTTCTGTTCACTTGTCGCTCTTGTTTAAAGAAAAATAACACCTCTTCCTTTTCAATTGAGGAATCATTTATCATGCTGTGTTTGAACAGACGTTTTAGACTCCATGACATTTTCAGTCAGAATTCAGAATATTAGTCGCACATTCACGGTTGCCACTAGCAATATTTAAAATACAATGAAACAAATCCCTTGGCTAACGTCTGGTTCTGCGAAAAGTTGAAAGTACAGCACATTTTTCATCAAGTTCACCCACGTCTGCTTTAGTCTCGTTATAGAAGTTTATTATGTCATGTTTTTTATATATTTATTCAGAGTATAGGTGTGATGCATACTGGATATCAGAATTATTGATTTTCCAGGTTTTGATACCTGGGAAGCCAAAATTATTCTATCCAAATCGAAACAAAAATTCTCTTGTTCTTTTTTAGAGTTCCAACATATGTAAATTATCTACTTTAGTTTACTACTTTGCTTCTACTGAACTTTACACTAGAAAATACTGGATTAGCTAAAATCTGTCCGTAATGCTTACGGGCTAGTACCTTGACTTAAGTAGACTCACTGACAATACACAATTTATTTAATAAATGCTACTTTTATGGACAATCACCGAGCTGAGATAAATAGTTTCCTAGTCACATATAAATACCAACATTTTACTATTTATCTTGGATAAAGACGGAGAAAATATTTAAGCACTAAATTTGTACAGTTCTATCGCGAAATTAATTTTGTAGACATCATTTAATACAGAAAGAGGTCTTTATAAATAATAGTAATGAACGAGAGTGATGAACGACAACGACATTCTAAATTTAATTAAAAAGACGAATATACCTAAAAGCAAATAATTTATGTCTAAATATATTTAAAAAAGATCATACATCAAATACGAAGCATCTCTATATTGCTTACTGGATGTAATTTAATGTCATTTAGAGATTTTGTGATGCCTAGGCTCATTCAGCTACTCATTTATAAATAAATTATTTATTATCAAGGGAAGACTATTATTAATGGCAGTATTAGACATGGATCGCATGATTAAGCGTGTATAGAGAACACTTTAATCATCGAACACCTACGCAGCTGATTAGTTAAATGTTTATCGTTTACTACTACAGAAGCTAAAATACAGAAATGTTGACATAAACACATTTTGCTGAATTTCTTGAGTACTCAAATCTTATGTTCAAGTTAAAGAGCAGGCTATAACTACAACCCTGTATAACGTCTGTATATCCTCAACCCTAGTTGATTAAAATTTTATGTGCGTAAAGCCTTTTATATGATTTCGTTCATCGTTTCAGTTCAACCGGTGGTCAAAGTTCCCAATCAGCTTTTAGGAGCACCACTTAACACGGACGTGCAGCTAGAATGCTACGTGGAGGCGTTCCCTAACACAATTAATTACTGGGTGAAAAACCGAGGAGAAATGCTTCTTAATGGGTAAGTGGAATAAACTTTTATTTTATCATAATTACAGTTTCCAGCTAAAATAAAATTATCGATCGCTCGTTAAAGTATCACTTCAGTTGCATCAATTAAAATAGAACATATAGAGTTTAAAGAAAAATATTCTTTAAATTCCTTGAATGTGAAAGAATATAACATAAAAACGCGAATGACAAATGTAACAAATGAGCTTTTAACATTAGTCCTTAAAAACTCATTTCGGAATTTAATCACGACAAAATGGAAAATACGTTACGATTGCCTTTTGTTAATTGGCGGTGATTGATGGTCTTCTCTATAAGAGACGTAATAAATTTTCTTCAAAATTGATTTAGATCAGTTTGTCTATCTATTCAGTGGAAATTTATGGCCCAGATCGGATATAAATTTTGGCAACAAAGACCGTACAAAGGATGCTTTGTGAACACATTTTCCTTATGTCGCCGCGTGTCGAAAATAAAGCCTCCGACTAAACGCCAGTAGTCTATTCACTAACTATATATTCCCAAGTTTTTGCCAATAAATTTTTACTCCAGAAATAATCTAGCCACAATATACTTCGTACACATACGGGACTATACTAGAGAGGATCCTACTTCCTTTGTTAACCGTAAACGATCTGGGCCAACGTCCAACATCCCGTTGTTATGATCACTACACGCATTTATGAAATGAATAGGCTCTTTTCGTGAAAAATTTTCAGAGCTATTGTGGGAATATGAATGAATGTCCCAATCACTTTAAGATATATAGTCTCTTAGATATCGGATAATATGTAACATACTTATTATATATTTTATACTCGTAATTTTGGACTAGAATATATCAAAATAAAGCTGTCGCGGATACTTTTCTATACTACTAAAGTTATCATAGATTTCTGCTCAATTACAATCCAAATATTATAGTTGAATTGAACATTACATTATGACTACTCTTACTTCTTTATTCAGTAAATATAAATTTTTTAATAGTATGTGTACTTGCATTTAAAAAATTTAGCGAGCTTTACATCTCTCGCAATACCTGAAATTTTTATTCGAAGGCTATTTATTTATATTAAATTTCATCCAATTCTGTTTGAACGAGCACAACACACCATTATGTGGATCTCATATCCCCGGGGAGATATCTACATCAACTAAATTTTAGCGAAAATAGATGAACATTCCGCGCCGTTATTAATGTAGGTCGTAAAAAGAGACTCCCAATAAATAATATCCATATATTAGTGCAGATAATAGTTTTTTGTAATAACCAATGCATAAAGGTAGATGAGATGCAAAGCCGCCGGCACCTCATAATATTTTATAACTTTGTAACAGGCTGTATTCATAACTTGTATTTTTATTTAATAACCAGTGAAACACCTGATATCGAAACTTTATGGCAGTATTTTGTTAAGTACATGACAAACTTGGAAGATAACGGGGACAGTAAGACCGTACTAAATTTCTCCTGCGAAACTTTATGAATAAATATGCTATAAGAACATTCGTAACGACCGCGTTATATTTTAAATAGACATCAATCATTCCATAAAGACTTTTTAATAAATAACGCATAATAACCTCTGCCGATTTTAGATGTGTGCTAAAATTATGCACGGAAGTGATCCCTTTGTCGCTTAAACTTGATTTACGGCTCGGCACGCTTCTGAAAATGTTACCTCAAGTTTCATTTTATAATTCAATTAACTTTTCTTCAATAGCATCATTTCAAACGCTGTCTTCGCAATGGCGTGATGTTTTACGCTTTTGTGTCAATTTTAATTATTCTCTTAGTACAAAAACCATAGAAATATATCATTTTCTAATTTAAATTAAAAACAAATAATTGTAAAGCAGCATTTACAATGTTTTTCGTGTAATTTCATTCATTCCTCAATGAACCACAATACGCCAGATAATAAAAAACAATATATGAATTTATTATTGTACAAAAAAGAAACAAATAAATTAAATGATCCGTGAAAAAAGATAAAATTCAGACAATGAATATCAATGGTCTGCTTTACTATCCGTAAATATCCACAAATTTGTTTAAGGCTAAATTGCATCGAGATTTTTAGATAACCATCCCGCATCCATCCCCACGCATCTCCTTTAGATCGAGGTGTAAACAATGTTCTTATGACGTAGATTGAAAATAATCTTACTATTTAGATATTTTTTTACTTACTTTTTTCTATCATGTTTATGTGCTGTTATATTTATGAAGCCATATAAGAATTATATTATATAATTCTTTGCGAATTAACAATGATAAGACAACCCAATTATTTAACATTTTATATTTGTCCCCCCCCCCTGATCGAAGTCAATTATATCCTTTTAATAATATTTTATTAAATTTAGTTTCCTTTTAAAAGCAACTTACACAAGCACTTTACCTTTAATAAAGAATAAAATTTAATTTTCCTCAAATTCAACATTTCTCCAAACAATTTTACTTTTTACTATTAATATCACAGCCATTAAAACTTTATAACGGATAAACTATCCATAAAATAAAGTTATAGCTATTTTGTCAACATAAATCGGCCACTTAAAGAATAATATCTTTATTAGCCTTATTTTATATGAGTTATAATACTGCCATAAGGCTGAAATTTCAAATATTGCCGCAGTTATAAAGTATGAAACTCGTTGCGCCTGACACCTTTTCCTCGGGTCAATAGCGCAAATAAAATTAATATTACTATTTGAAGTTGATACTTCCAAGTACTCTAAGATATTAAAAAGAGAAAATGATAATTAAGTATGGAGGAATATAAATGAGCGAATAAATAAATTATTTATAAGCGCCAGGACTAAAGGAATGATTTATTGTCGTAAATCAGCTTAATAAGCCACGCTTTGTCAAACAAAGCTCTGGATATTATTAATTGACATCCCAGCTTTTGTGCATTGCACATGCAGCCGGGCTAAATGAAATGTCAGAATGATTACAAATGATTTTGCCATTATTCTTTGTCTCAGGGCGAAAGCAAATTAAGGCATGATTGTTATTAAAATCTTAAACAGTCAGTTTACTTTGTTTCCTTTACTGAGTTTGAATCTCATCAATTTTAAGCAAGATAATTCTGTATATAATTAGATGGCATCAAAAACGAACCAACTTTATAACTCAACCGGACGACGAAAAATTACTTCCTCAAATTTCAAAATTAAATATTGAAAATTCTGTCACAGTCTGTAATTTCAAAGCTGACATTGTGATAAATTTTGTTCGTAAATGTTAATCAATACAAGTCCTATTATTAAAAATATTACGTTTCAGGAGCAAATACACGATACGAGAAGACAGAAGTGGTTATAAAGTCTTTATGTGGTTAATTATTCGATCCTTCTCGTCGCAAGACATTGGAACTTACAATTGTGTGTCGACAAACTCCTTGGGGAGAGCCGAGGGAACGCTTAGACTTTATGGTAAGTTTGCTTTTATTAATAAACTCCAATTTGTGCTATGTGTCAGCTTTCAATTTTAAGCCCTTTGTATTTGAGATGTCTTGAGAAAAGCTATTTCACAGACGGAAGAGCGCTATTTTAATCTTTTATTTTTGCTGGAGCAAACTAAAATCAATGTTTAACAAACAGAATTAATAATAAAAATTACTCTGCTCTATAACAGCCAAAGTTTAAGTTAAAGCAAAGTTTAAATATAGCTTTGAGAAAATGTGGTTTTTACTTACTTCCTGGAGTCAATAATAAATATCTACTTGAAAAACCCTGTTTAAGATATATTTTAGTAAAAGCCCTTCCTCCTGTTTTGATTGTTATGGTACTTGTTTAAATATCTGATAAATATATATCATAAATTAATTTCTGGGATTGATGTCCTGTTGACATGTATAAATTTCAATAATTCTTCAAATGAAATACGATCGACTTAAAATTGCTGGAAATAAACTTAAAATATAGCTTAAAATGAATGCCATATTAAACCGATAAAATGTATACTTTTAAGTTTTATACAAATTGAATATATTTTATTAAATCACTACATCATATCAGGTATATCTAAATTAATGGTGCTTTATAATGCTGAAATACAAATGTTGTACATTTGTCCTACATACGAGTCCTTTCTAATAAATTTAATATCGATTTGAAGTTATTTATTTGCCTTCTGTAGATATGTATTGCACTACATACAATAGAAATGCTGAGCAGTAAAAATAAAACGTCCTTTGGTTTTGATTCCTCATACTCATACACTTTCAATGCCAAAGTGTAAATTAAATGACGTGTAGGAACAGTCGACAAGTAATATTCTCGATGAAATACAGGAGGCTGTCATTCAAAATGGAATGTAATCAGTTTCACTAACTGCATCCCTAACAAGAAATATGTTTCATGCATTAACGGACCGGCAATTATGTAACAGGTTCAACAATCGCTTTCAATTCTAAAACGATGCATGCAATGCCTGTTCCCTGCAATAATCACTTTGTTCTGTACCGAGGTTACGGGTATTATATTAACTGTGAAATGGTTTGAGATTTCATGTTGCTGCTCACAATTGTGATAATTGTAGAATCACACTATTTTAATCCTTCAAGACAATTAAAATCTAGCAAGGAGAAAGAATTACGTTTTTGTGGTGCTAAGAAATAAATTAGATAATAATTTTTACATTTCAAGTTCTGGTAACTTCAACGTGATTCCCTTAATGCACAAGAGTATTCGTCTAGAGAAATTAGGAAAGAGACGATTAATTATTCACTTATACAAGCCTTAGATGAGATAAAACTAAAATGATCTAATTTCCTTGATATAATGTAACCACTAATTTTAGTACGACATTGCAAAGCTTTAGGCTCTGTCACGGACCCCGAGGTCTCTAGAGAGTCCCCATTCATCATATTAGTTAAAGTTCCTTAATTGTATAATTCCATATCATAAACTTCAGATAATTTTATTTTGTTTCATTTCCTTGCCTTTTGTGGTTTGCTAAAGTTGTTTTAGAATGTCTACCTAATTATTGTTTTGGGAAATGATGGTTAATAAATAATTAGATTTGTAAATTACAAGTAAATACTTTTTGCTCAGCCTGAAATAATATTTGTAAATAAAAATACCAACCAAAACATGATATTATAATTTTTATTGTTTCAACTGTCAAGCTTTTAAAAATACATTTGGTCGATCGACTGCAAATCACCAAATGAAATACACACAGATCTCTCAGGATGTGAATGAAATCCACGTTATAGACAACAATCACCTTGTCAGCACTGGTTGAATTTTTGTTTGCTGTTTTGCGACAACTAGTAGAAATATATCAGTTATGTCGATTGACGTGTTTGGTCAAGAATCAAATAATGGAGTTGCCTGGCAGATAATCGATCGGCCCTGAAACAATCACACAGATAAATGTAGACGCGGAATTTGAGTTTTGTAATAGACAATAACACGTTCTGTCACTTAAGCATCAACAGGCTGAACATAATTATGCATTCTAGCTGGCTTATTTTTATCGTCATAATAATAATAAATCCGCACGGAGGCCATATTCTGGATATGTATATCTAATTGTACAAATTTTGAATATGTCTTGGTGGTTTGCGTTACCACGGTCCGAGTTCCACAATCCGTTGTCCCATCATCAAAACACATCAGTCACAAATCCTATATACCTTACTAATCTTTATTCCTTGTACATATCAGCAAGCAATAGCTTCAAACTGCACCGTGTGTGGATTCCGAGTTAGAATAGTCCAAGGTACGCTCTTCCTGTAGTAAAAGGCGACTAACAGGGCACACCCATCATGATGGAGAGAAGGAGTAAAGGAAAGGAAAAAGGGACGCTGCCTGAGGAGATCTTCCCTTCATGTAGAATTTACCAGGAGACATCCGGAGATGCACGTGATAGAACCGAAAGAAGTACTTTACATCTGAAGACGCGGATGGAATTCGAAGAGAAGCTGGAAACGTACTTCAGCATCAGGACGCGTTTCAACAAGATGATTCCACACCGCAGAAAGAGACGGAAGACCGCCAAGAACTCAACACACCAACACCGAGATAATGATTCACAACATCAACAAGATCAAGATCAGCAGGACATCAAAGAGCGGTTTTTGAGCAGGATGGCATACTTTGAGGAAACTACGCCAAGAGAGAGACCAAGACTGCCGGTTCTTCGCAAGATATGGAAACTGGGAAACGTGCTGTCAACTGTGGACGCGATACTAGAGGAACATCTCAGGACGGAAAGCACCATAGGAGAGATACATCACGCATTGTATTGCGCTGCAATGGTTGTCTTGGAACTCAACGGTCAAAAACCTTACCTTCCTCGACATCGAAACACAACATCGGGAAAAAAGAGAACCAGCGTGGAAAAGAAGGATCGTCAAGAACATTGACGACATGCGAGTAAAGCCGACATCCTCAAAGAATACCTGAAAGGAGTCCCTTCAAAGAAAATCTTAAGGAAGGCCACTGATATAGCAAGGAGAGCAAAGGTTGACATGACACCAGAAAAGTTAAAAGACTACATGGATCAACTAACACAGAAGATCAAGGCTAAGAGTGCGAGACTAAGAAGGTATAACGAGATCACTAAACGGAAGGAACACAAAGAAGAACACCAAGATGCATCCGGCTTGGACTTGAACAAGTTCGAGGAATTTAGGGGAGATATTTGGGCCGAAGAGAAGAAGTACAATAAGACTGCAACATTGTTGGACGGTGTAGTTCGGGAGCAGACGGGAGTGCAAGAGATGGAGTCAGCGGAATTCTCAGCCGATGACATGACTAGGTGTATCAGGCAAACGCAGAACTGGAAGACACTAGGGTCAAATGGAATCCAAGACTTCTGGATCAAGACTTTTTCATCTACACACAGGTACCTCGCCTATTCATTCAAAAGGGCTCTAGGGGATCCTACCGGTTACCTTGACTACCTCTCCGAGGTTCTTACTCTTCAAGAAAGGAGACAGGGTGGATAGGCCCATCAAATGCTTGTCGATAATCTACAAGCTCTTTACAGCTTTAATCAACGAGAAGATCTACAATCGCATCGTAAACAACAATGTATTGGGAGCTGAGCAGAAGGGATGCGAGAGAGGTTCTTTGGGATGCAAACAGCAACTTACCATCGACGCCGTGGTTCACAAGCAGGTGCAAAGGAACAAACGCAATATTCACGTTTGCTAGATAAATTAAGCGAAGGCCTTCGATTCTGTTCCCCATAACTGGCTCTTTAAAGTTCTGGAAATCTACAAGATTGACCCAAACATAAGACAAAGCTTACAACATCTCATGGCATCATGGAAGACCAGCTTATGGATGAACGGCGAGGACGTAGGAAAAATCAACATAAAAAAGGGGATTTTCCAGGGAGATTTACTGTCACCTGTTTGGTTTTGCCTGGTTTTGAATCCGATGTCGACCTTCTTTAACCAGGCGCGAAGCGGCTTCAAGTTGAACATGAAACGCCAGAAGAAGTTATCTCATTTACTCTACATGGATGAGCAGCTCGTAAAAATCGTAGAAGTATACAGCTGGGATATCGGAATGAACTTCGGGCTCGTGTTTCAGGTTAGCTATCAGAGAGAAATTGCAGAAGACGTTGTTTCGGAATGCCGCATAATCGACGACTGGATCATGCAACACTGAAGAGAGAATTTCAGAACAAGTACCAAAAAAGGATAACAAAGCTGATGAACACCTAGAGGAAACCTCATAGCCGCCATAAACGCCTGGGCGATACCGGTGCTTGTCTATTCGTTTGGGATCGTTAAACGGTCAGTCATAGACTTGGAAGAGCTGGATGGCACCAAATTTCGAAAACGGAGGGGACTCAATAACATCCAGAGACTGTGCCTTGCTCAGGAAAAGATGATGCGCGAACGTTTTCTGTCTTCTGGCGATGAACTGTTGAAGGAGGTGGAAAAAGTGGATAAAGGACCTCTGGCTCGACCAACCGAACTATATTCTGGGGACACCATCTAGAGAGGACAACGACAGATATTGGAAGGAAGGAGCTCTACACGGAAGATACACTGCCCTACTCGGTGGAGATGGAGTTGATGTGGAGAGCTCGTTGGCTTGGTTAGAGGAGGGTCAATTTTACTCAGAGACGGAAGGATTCATTCAAGACTGAGTAATCGCAACCAACAACTTCAGGAAGAATTGCCTAAAGAAGAATGTGTTGGACAGATGTCGGAAGTACGGAACCGTAGGCGAGACCTACACCTACACGTGATGGGAGGATGTTCAACGATTTCTGATACTGCTTAAGTGGGAAGACACAATTAATGCGATCAGGTATGGATTGCTTGAAAAAGATTCTCCGCCGTACTACAAATTTGAGCCACGACCAATGCTGGAGTGCGAGGAGTAAGTGTTGCATTGAGACAGGCCCATAATCACCAACAGGACCGTTGACTAAAACAGGCCAGATTTTCTGCTGATAAAGAAGGAGGAACAAATGGGGACTATCATAGACATTGCGGTACCACTCTCCCACAACATTACTAAGACGAAACGAGAGAAGACATAGAAGTACGAGAATCCTGCGTTTGATTTGAAGAACACGTGCGAATCTCCCCCCTGGTGATGTCCGCGGAAGGGATCATGACGAACAATTTTTCGAGGAATATGCAATTACTAGGATTACCGAAGACCATAGTCAACGTGGGATAGCGAGCCATATTGCTGCAAACCTGACACACTGTGAGGAAATTCCTAGTAGAGGAACAAAGAGTCGAGATGAACTTCCCTCTTCGCGTCCGAGACGAACCGCTCTAATTAGAGTGGTCGGTAAATTTTCCGGCATAAATGTACTACGGCTCGGCATTTCTGTTGAGAAGTGCAATAACTCGATGTTAATAATAATAATAAAAGTATTGCAAGAACGTTATTACAAATAATACAATGTACACAGTAAAATGTATCTACATTAACCACAATAATCCAAAATATAGAAGGCAAGACACAATAAAGTTAAATATTAAATGAAATTAAAATAGTTGCGTATGACGAGTGAACCAACATCCTGACCGTGATTTCTTAAAAATTTACTTGTGCACATAGGGATTACTACTATCAAATTCGCGACCCATGATAGGTAGTTTTCATTTGTCGTTGCTGGCATTTTGGAGAGCTTAGCATTTTATTTGATAGTTCATAAACTATACACATTTT
>JAUIMW010002385.1:0-10800 GCA_033557785.1 Enochrus cinctus | reverse complement strand
AAAGCGAATCCTTAAGTTTTTATATATCGCCCTTCGAGACAACAAAACGTATAATGTAGTACAGCTTCTGCTCAAAACATTACAAACTAGAATAAGACATGTACATTATTTTATCAAACAAAACATATTATAGTAAGAAATGTGCATTGTTTTGACAATCAAAACACACTGTAAACCCGAAGGGCGATACATAAAAACTTAAGGATTCGCTTTAGTGAATCTCGGCGAGCAGCGAAGCTGCGAATGTCAAGGGCCAAATTTTAAGAAGAATATATAATGTTATAGATTGACAAACAAACAGTTTTTATGTTTATCGATATGCAGTGTGGAATAGCCGAATGGAATAAATTCGATAACGAATAAATGAGGGCGTGTTGGGAAAAACGTTTGGACACGATTTGTATTTTTAAACGCGCATTATTTTAAAAAAAATTATATATTGTGTGTCATGTGACAGTGGCCAATATCAGCTTTCTTATTTTAAAAGCAACCCTCTGTATATTATTTATTTTTTGGATTCTTCAGAAAATTCTAGACACAATTCATGTACAATGTTCTATACCTATCTTCAACTGTTTCGGAAAAATTGTTTTCAAATTTATTGCAAAAATTAAGATTAAGAAAAGAAAAATATTTTATTTCACAAATTCGCCACATTACACTTAAAACCTAATAAGTAATACTGATTATTTCTCAATAATGTAAAAAAAACATTAATGTCAAAGTAGGAAATGTTTAAAATGCTCGTCGTAAACGTCTTGGCAACATGCTTATCTGGTATAGAAATGTCAAAAGTATTGTACACAAAACTAAACCCCTCAATTTAGATAAGACGAATCACGCTTGCGATTAGATCAGTCACATCTGAGATATTAAGTAACGTTAGAAGAAATTTCTACACTGGATTAGCATGCTGCCAAGACGTTCGCGGCGAGCATTTTGAACATTTCCTACATTAACATTAATGTTTTTTTGTTTTTTGTTTATATTTTTGAGAAATAATCATTACTTATTAGGTTTTTAGTGTAACGTAGTCTTAATGTTAATATTTGCAATAAATCTGAAAACACTTAATTTTTCCGAAACAGTTGAAGATAGGTATAGGACATTGTACATGAATTGTGCCTAGAATTTTCTGAAGAACCCAAAAAAAAAATAAATAATTGCATTTAAAATAAGAAAGTTGGTATTGGCCATTGTCACATGACACACCCTATATAATTTTTTTTAAATGCTCATTTAAAAATACAAATCGACGTGTCCAAGCGTTTTTCCCAACACGCCCTCATTTATTCGTTATCGAATTTATTACATTTGGCTGTTTCACACTGTATAATATTATATATATTCCTCTTAAAATTTAACCCTTGACATTACCAGCTTCGCTGCTGGCCGAGATTCTCTAAAGCGAATCCTTATGTAATTTTTATGTATCGCCCTTCGGGACAACAGTGTGTTTTGATTGCCAAAACAATGCACATTTCTTAGTGTAATATAATTTGCCTGCTAAAATAATGTACGTGCTTTATTCTAGTTTTTTTTGTTGCTTAATAATGCACATATGTAATTCTAATGCACTTTAGTTTTCAAAACAAAGCAGGTATCTTACTCTATACTTTATCCGTTATATAAAGGGCCAAGTTTGCGCGTGGTAGCCTAACCTTTCAAAGCGACTCATGATTGAAGAATGTTTAACATACTTAGAGGTGTATTATACGAATCAAATGAATCTAGGGCGCTGCGTCTGATTATTTTTTGAAATTGTAGCCGCAATAATAATTTTACTGTCATTTATTTTTTTAACTAAGTATTAATTTACATAAATGTTGAAATTTTAACAAAAAAAAACATATTGAATAAAAAAAATCTATTACATTGCCAATAATGTGGTCAAGTTGCAACATTATATCTTCCTCTTCAATAACATATTCACCGCAACCATTCCACTTTTATGGAGTTATTAATGATACACCTTCGTTCAAAGGTCTTTTAAAAGTGCTATTGTTGGTTTTCGTATAATTTCGACAAGATTTCCATTCTTGTAATAAAGTATACTCAAAAAATAACACGCTAGCAAACCTATCGGTTGCGACGTTGCCAGATTACTTTCGTGGTTCTGGACAAAATTTGAAGTTTCTTTATAATTTTAATATAGTTAATCTTAATTATATAAATAATATTTACGATATCGTTTCAAAAATCGATTTTATTTATTATATAACGAATTAGAAAAAAATTAAACTTTTTTATTTTTAACGATTCCGTTAAAAAGTTTTCAATTCTAAACAAAATAACATTTTTCGGTGCATCAGTATTTTTGTCTTGAATTTATATAAAGTCACTCTTTACTCGACAGCAACTATTTCACTTTCGTCTTAATTGTGTAATAAACGTTTTGGTCAATTTAGATTTAATTAAAGACTATTCTTCTTCATTATAATTGAGTTTCAATTTTTTTTCTCATTATATTGTTTATTTCTGTTATCTTTTCTCCTATCTATATCCACATATTATAAACTAAAGGACAGCACATGCTCTTTTAGTTTACAAATAAAAATGCACACAAAATTATTTATTGCCGTTCAATCATCAAATCAATGGTATTGTTCATTATATGTTTTGCGACATAGACGTGAACGCGCTCTAAATACATTTACTTACGTATTGGTCTATTTAGTTATTTGCTCACCCATATTGTTCATTTGATCATTAGTAACTGTGTGAGCAATTAATTATAATTACAGGTAAATTTATTATCTCAGATAAAACAGCAAAAACTGCTCTTATCATCAGAACAATCAAATACATTTCAAAAATAAAATTAAAAAAAAACAGAATATGAAAAAAATCGTTCTTTGTAACTACTTGCTACAATAATATGAAAGCAGATCCGCGTTTATTGGCGTTTAACAGCTTCATATTTAAACATTAATAGCCGGCAAAAACCAGCAGCCATTTTTTGTATGCGCATATTAATTTTTCTACGTATTTGCAGATAAGGCCGTTGCTTGAACGTTAGACGTTCCTAAATATTTAAATTTTCGATGTTACAATTTACTTTAAAAATTTAACTCTATTTAGGGTAATATATAGTGGAACATGTAAAACAGAAGAAATATTAGTTGTTACTTTTAGTTAGTTTGAAGACTTTTTTATATTTTATAAATATAAAAACATGAAAATTCCATATTTTAAAATTTTGAATGCAAGAAAATTACTAGGTAATAAAATTTCTAAGGCTTTGTTTGTTAAACTAGGAAATATTTTCTTATTAAAATATCTCTTTGAATTCACCATCACAAGATAAGTCCATTAACATCTCTTGTTCAACTGTCGTAAGTACAAGGGAATCATATTTGTAAATTGCATATTCGACATATCTAGATATTTAAAATAAATTAAGAATTGCCGAACAGTTGATCACTAATAAAAACCTTGCTTTCTTCAATTTCATCTGCAGGACAGGTATCTTTCCAATTGGAAAACATATCAAAATTACTATTTTTCAAATTATTCATCCACAACTCTACCTGTTTTATAAATGCTGTAATTTTATCTTTCTTAGTTTCTCTATTAATTGATGGTAAAGATCTTCTTAAAGAAGATTCTATTCTCACATACAGTTCCCACTTAATTTTGACCTAATAGTGTCACTACAAATAGTCGAAAGTTTTTCTTGCAACTGAGAATTCTCACCCTTTACTGATAGTAAATCTCTGAATATATAATTCAGAGATTTTTAAATTTTATCCACTTTATTCATCAGGTAATTAGAGAAATATTTTCAGAAATAGTTTGTTTCAGATAATCGACCTCCGATAAACACTTACATATATCGTAATAATATTTATTATTTATTATTATTTTTTACGTTTTATTCTGTTTCATGACAATTTAGCATTATATTTTTATGGTAGGTCAGTATAATTTAATTCGTATCAGTGTGAGATCAATTTTTCTATTTCTTTTTACTAATGTTCGCATGCATTGGAGTCACGAACCTATTGACCTTTTCTAAATTTGAACTATTTGAGTATATTGTACTTCAGCAATAAATTACCATTATTTTTATCGCCAATTTTAATAAATTTTAATCGTATTTAATTCTTTTTATTCGTTATTAAGTTAAAATTATGTGCAATGATGTCACTTTTCTAATATAATAACATGGAAGTTAAATTAGAGAGAAGGCTGATAAACGTTTTCAGAGTATGTACAATAATAATCAAATTACATGTTCGTAATCTAAATAATAACAAAGGTTCCCTAACGAAGAAAATACCTACTACACCTTTATCCACGTAAATTTTATTTTTTATTTTTTAATGTGAAACGTAAATAGTTAATCAAGGAGTTGATAAATGATCACGTGCTAGATTCTTCACCGTTTTAAAGTCCACGTGGCCGTGGCGCTTAAGCTAATCCTATCAGTACCTCGTCAACTCGACGATCTACATTATTAATTCGTATGGCATTAATTTGCATTAAGCAGACACACTAATTGAGTCAATTTAGTTTTTAAGCCCGTATGCCGGTGTTTGAGCAACAAAACTGTTAAATCTTTATCTGGGACGTGACCAAATGCTCTAACAAAAGGCTTCCAAGTCGTAGATTTCATATAATTTATGCCGGAATAAGCGTGCGCGGGCGTTGCAAATAATTTCAGCTTTCTGTCAGGAATTTATGTAATCCCTTAACCCCTGCTAATCTGCTTTATCACTTTGACATACGCGATCTCTGTTAAAATTAAATAAAATGCAAATTTTCCACTCGCTGGATACGCATAATTTGAAAAACATTCTGTGTTTGCTTAGGGCATTGTTTCCGCCTTTTTTGTTCTCGGATGGTTTCCTTGTCCGTTGGGACGGTGGTAAGTTTCCTGGCTGGTACTTTTAATTTCCCGGAATAACGAGTGCTGCTTATGCAACAATTTTCATATATTTTTATGTGGGGAGAACAATATCCGCCGCGTCGTTAGTCTAACTGCTATGGATTGACTTCATCTTGAGCATTACGCCCTTCGGCGTCAGGAGAAATATCCAGCTAGAAGGTAATTAATTACAGGAAGAGTATATATTGCAAATTATAATTTAATTTCGGTATAAGCATTAAGTCGTTGTGGAATATGCACAACAAATTGACCTCGGTACAAGTTTAATAATTATGTTTAATATTTTAATTGTAGATATTCTGTTATCGTTTATTCACTTTTTAAAGGTCTTTTCTCCTCGTTTAGAGGGATTTACATTCAATGCGTTTTACAGCTAATTAGTTTTAGAAGGTGAGTCGGAGTCACCCTTCCACCCGGCAACCTTAGCGAACCGTCCTAACAGCCAACCGAAGTTATCCCCGCTTGTTGATGTTGTGACGATGTTACATCTTTGTGTATATATCTCTATCCGCAATGCTCTGTGCCACTGCCATCCTTTCATCATCGTAATTGAAAATCTGGTGCTTAACTATCGGGGTTGCTAAGACCGCAAACAGTTTCTGCAATTAAACACGTAATTCGTTTAATTTTCAAAATTACCTTCGGGCTGATTTTACAAAACGACATGTCGTTTTGTTGTAATTAAGTTATTAACTATTTCAAAAATAAAGTGTTAAGGCCAGATAATATTGTTTTAATTGAAATAAACAATTTTGTTAGATTTAAAGTTAATGTAACTAGCAAAGTTATACGCAATAATTTACGAAGGCACGAATGGGTTTTTGTTGTCGGTTATGTGAAAATTAATTGAAGTTGAAACCGCTGCAAGCAGCATGTCTACGCAAACTTTCCAGCCAAAACATTGTACAACAATAAACCTCTTGATACATATCGTGTCAATAACCTGCTAGACAAAATACCCTACGGCTTATCATATCTACTTTTACGTTCTTTATACAAAAATTAATTTTGTTTCTTTTCAGATGGAGTAATTTTTCAAATGGAAAACTCTGCCGAGAAAACCAGCAATTCGCTATGAGTCCGACAAAAACCGAATCAAGGAGGTCGTGTATGCGACCACCGCACTTTGACATATTGTAAGTAATAATATAATATTAATTTGATATAATTGTTTAGAAAAATCTTAGGCTTGAAAAATATTTACATCGATTTTTTTTTTTTTTTTTGGTGTGACTGATGTTGATTTTAAAAAAAGTGCCAAAGCCATCGGGTAAGTCTATTAGAGGGAATATCTTAACTATCAAGTTCAGGAACTTCCACAAGAGGAATTCCAAACAATAAATGTCTTGGGGTCAGTACATCACACTCATCTGTCGAAGTGGTCAAGAATTCAGGATTGCTTCAACCTTTGCAAATATAGTAGTGAGTTCTTCAAATGTCAAAATTTGTTCACTGATCACTCTTTTAAACTGATATTTAGCGAAGCGTATACCTGCTTCCCAAATGCCTACAAAGTGAGGTGATTGAGAAGGATTAAAATTCCATTCAATGGCCAAACTAGACAATTTATGTTTCAAATCTTCTCAAATATCAGCAGATGCAGAATATTCCCAGACTTCCGATAGATGTCTAGAAGCCAAAGCCAAAAAAGCATCTGTAGACAAATCAGAGACCACCTCAAGATGCACAGCCTTTGTACTGAGGCAAATTAAAAGACATAGATAAGATTTACATGTGCTCGATTTTCTACGACTACTCCCTTTTATAAGAAAAGGTGCACCGAAATCAACTCCCACATTAATAAAGGGTCTAACACTTGCAACTCTTATAGCAGTTAAAGTACCCATTTGAGGATAAATTGGCATAACTTTAAATTTATAACAAGTTAAACACTTCGACAACCTTGATCGGATAACATTTCTTGCCGAAACAATCCAAAACCTAAGAGGATCTAAAAAAGGGTACAAGCTACGTAACTGTTTGGTACAGTTTCCTTTCTCATTCAATAAATCAATATCAAGGCAAACGTAGCAAGGACATCTTTCTACTTAGCAAGGGAGGCTCTCAAAACAGCAAACAATCTAGCCAGCAAAGTAGCACAACTAAATTCTAAACGCGGTACAGAGAGACATTTCAAATTATTTACTGTGGCCATGTGCACATGTTGTGATACTTATAGGTTATCTGTATCTTAGTTTATCAATTTTGTGAAGTTATTGAACATAATAAACAAAACGACAGGTAAGTTATAGTCATAAAAAACATAAAATAAAAAGTGTTATAGAGTACCGTATATTTTCAAGAAAAAATGCTTTTATTTATACTTTATAAAACATGGTCTCTGTTGCTAACCACCAGGCACATGTGTATTTATAATATTGTTGAGGGATAAATTCTGTATCAATCTGTGTGCACAATTTTCAGTAAAATATAGTACAAATTTTGTTTTTAACCATGAATAAGAAATTAGAGAGAATGACCCAAGATGAAATATATGCCTTCATCGATGATGCTTCAGAATCTGATGAAGAGGAATTGGAAAATGATGAGGTATTGGAGGAAGTCAACACAGATTTTCAAAGTGAATATCATGAAGATGATGATGAAGATATTATAGATAGTGATTGGGAAAGCGAGGATGAAGTGCCACTATCCGTTTTACAAATGCAACAGAAATATTTCAATATCTTTTTCCAGAGAGTTTGAAAGATATAATTGTTTTTCATACAAATTTGTATGCGACACAAAAAATGGTGGTAACAGCAATTTTGTGCAAACGACAAGTTTTGAAATAAAAACGTTTTTAGGCATAAACGTTATTATGAGTGTAAAAAAAGATGCCTAGCTATCGTGACTATTGGTCGTCAAGAACAGAAATGAGAGATAGCTACATAAGTTCATCAATGTCAAGAGACAGATTTTCTTGGTGGCTTACCAATTTGCATCTACATGACAACGCTATGCAACCTAAAAAAGATGATATACAATAAATTATGATAAGCTTTATAAAATTAGGCTCCTCCTCGACACCTTATCTGAAACTTTTATATCATGGCTGAATCCAAGTGAATACCAATCAATTGATGAGTCGATGATCACATTTAAAGGTCGAAGCAGTATTCAGCAATATATGCCGATGAAACTGACCAAAAGAGGATACAAGCTTAGGGTGCGAGCTGACCAAAGCGGTTACATGTGCCAATTTCAAATTTATACCGGAAAGGTGAATCGTTTGACCGAAACAAATTTAGGCAGCCATAAAAACCACAAGGTCTATTTTGACAATTAGTTTAATTCAGTCAATTTGCAAAGGGATCTACTAGGAGAAGGTATCAGCATCAGGGTATCAGCTGATGGCGCAATAGCTCTAAAATGGATAGACAAGCGCAGTGTTTTATTTCTTGCAAATTATACCGATCCCTCAAACAACTGTACAGTCACAAGAAGAAACAGAGATGGGTCTGTAGAAGATGTTTCTTGCCCCCTTATATGCAATTTATACAACAAACACATGGAATATGTGGACAAATTTGATATGCATTGATAGGCATTGGATTTTTTGGTATTTTCTTGATGCTTCCATTGTAAATGCATATGTTGTATTTCGGACGAGATGTCCAAACGAAATGCAATTGAAGATTTTTCGCCTTGCAGTTGCGAGCGGCCTAATTGGTGCTGCACCGGAAAACTTAAGGCGTGGTAGAAAATCAAAAGAAATGCCAGGAAACAAATACAAAAAATGCGTACCACAAGAAGTAAGGTACGATAAAGCTGCACATATGCCTGAACGGGTAAACTCACTAAGATGTGCACACTGCAGCACAACAAAAGAAGTGCATAGAACAATTTTGAAATGTTCCATTTGCAATATGGGCTTGTGCCTTAATAAAGAAAGAAATTGTTTCAAATTATTCCATACGAAATAATTAGATATCACAAGTGCCTACTGGTTACCAGCGTTAACCACATTCTAGAGGATAACCAGGACATCATTTTAACATTTTCTTTGCATAATTTTGATGAAGCTTCCTCCATTTTACAATACATGTTTTCAAAGGAAGACACCATTTGATTACTTATAGTGCTATCAGGTTTAACTACTAATTCTTGAGCTTGAATTTGCTCATGAACTTCAAGAAAATCGGTAAAGGCTGTTTCCAACTACTTTAAACGTACTTTAAAATTTGCATGCATATTTTCATTCGTTAGAATATCTTTAGATAAATCAAATAACGTTTTAATCCTTCTGAACAGTCTCTCGCGACGACTAATTAAGATTTACAAACGTTGTTCCTCGGTGGAAGCCATTTTACCAATAAAATCAAAATGTAAACAAACTATAAAATTCTAAAACGAAAAAATGAAACTAATTCCAAATGGGTACCCGTTAATTTTGAGCACACTAATAGCCTTACTCGATCCTTCTTCTTTCTATAGCCTGGCGCTCGAGTTTCCTGCTGACCAGCTAATTTGCAGGTCCTCCAAGTTGCTCATTAAAATGTTGAGCTTTGGCACTCAACACAACACCACTTACTGGCTGGCCCTGAGCTCGTTTTTGGTAAAGCCACATGAAAAGACCGTGGTCCACCAATTTATTATCGGCACTCCGAACGTTTCTTCAAAACTTGGTTTTTATTCCCGAAATTGTGGAATGCCCGATTTTATATTCTTCCGCTAGCACCATGTTTTTTTTCGCCAGGGTCTAAACGTTCTATAATTCGCTTTTTATCTTGTATGGTTAAAACAACTCGTTTTGGCTTGGTATCCATTACTCACAAATACGCTAAACGGCAACTAAACAAGCAACAAAAATTACTACTCTTTTGAAAGCACGAGACACTTGACACTTTGTAGTGTGACGCAAAACCCGCGAGATGAAACTTTTAGCTTCAAATATAATAAATTCTTAAATTTTGTTAAAATAAAAAGTGCGAGCGACATAAAACAAACGCTGATAATTAATTCATTTCTTAACACAACAAAATAGTTAATAGTATGACCCGCAATATCTCTTAAATTAACGCAACGAACGACGAATCGAGGCCTCAATAACGTCCGCAAACGATAAACATCTCGCGATTACTTGAAACAAAAAAAAACATACGGCGGATCAACTCCACAATTTCAGCGTACAATTTGGTCGCACAAAAATTAACCCAAGTCTTAATTGAGACGAAAAAAAGCAACCCAATTCATCTCATTCTATCTTCAACATCCGAGTAACATCATTCAAAGGAAAAAAAAACTGAAATGGACTCACTTTGTGTTTATTTTCATCCTGAATTGAACCCAAAGGGTGACCACACCACTGGTGAGAGTTCCTGCTTTTTCCTCGAGCACTCCAATCTTAAACCGAATCTTAATCGGGAACTTCAAATGGGGAGTTTTTTTGTACATCCAAAAGAAAAGGTGGTTATTTCGGTCTCCGAAAGGTAACTTCGATACCTCAAAAAGATAAAATTATTTGGATGTAATGAGATGCAACGAAAACAAGAGAAAAACAAGACAACTTACGGAGGTTATCCCTTTCTCTACTCACGAGAGGAAACACTTTTGAACGGAAACTATCGCCCCAAACAAAGCAGTCACCACTTGAAAAAAATTTAATATTATTAATCCTATTTTTCTAAATATTTCGAGCACGAACGTATCCGTTTCTTCAACGTGGTTCCTTTTTCTCTCGCTCCTTACTTCCTTTCAAAAAATAGAACTTTTTCGTCTGATCGTTTCTAAAACTAAATGCTGAAACCTGTAGCTCAAGGTTTAAGCGCACACCTCATATAGGTAAGTAGTACCGTAAATTAGGCATATATGTCCGGCTAGCTATGTTAATTCTTTCATGTTTGGGTTCGTTTACGCCACCAACTTCTCAGCCCTACCTAATACGCGGGAAGTTGGAACCTGGATGG
>JAUIMW010002384.1:0-10801 GCA_033557785.1 Enochrus cinctus | reverse complement strand
GCAGTAAGGAAACTACAAGCAGAACAGAAACATAACATAGACCAGGAATGGGAAATGATGAAGTTATTGATTATAGAAACGGCTAAGAAGGTATGCGGAACAAACAAACAGAGTAGTTATAACAAACAAACAGCATAATGAACAAAATAAATAAAAGAATAGATAAAAGCAAAAAAAGGGAAGTGGAGGAGATTCCTAAGTGAGAAAGCAATGAGCAGCTATGAAGAATACAAGAATGAGAGGGTGAAGACTAAAAAATGATCATTAAAGAAAAACAAAGAACGTGAGAGGAGTTCGGTAATAAAATGGAAGATGATGCGAAAGAAAATAGGAATATGTTCTACAGAACACTAAAGAACTTGAGAAAAGACAAACAAGAGTATATTTGAATAACAAACAAAAATGGACAGCTGATAACAACAGGGAAGAAAACAATGGAAAGGTGGAAGGAATATTTCCAAGAACTTTTAAATGAAGATAATAACTATGAAACGGTAGAAAGAGAGAGAGCAACATACTGAATGAGGACAGAGAAAACAAGATGGAAGGCATAACAGAGAAAGAGATAGATGAAGCCATAAAGGGAATGAAAAATGGAAAAGCGCCAGGAATAGACAAAATAACTGAACTGAAATGTTTAAGAGCATAGGAGAAGAAGAGAGGAAAGACTTATGAATAGAGTACGGACAGAAGAAGAAGAGAAACTAATAGAATATGCCAGAGTCTATATAGAAAAAGAAGAATCATAGTGATAGCTAAAAACAGAATGTCTAAGGAATTCACAACGAAACAAATATTGGAAGCATATGGAATGAGGATGAACATAACGAGAGACAAAAAAACAGAGTTGGAGTAATGGAGATGAAGTACCTAAGAAGAGCATATGGAGTGACACTGATGGATAGAGTTAGGAGTGCGAAGATAAGGGAAGAACTGGAAGTGGAGAGTGTGGAAGTATATGAGACAAGGATACAGGAGAAGAGAGGAAAAAGGAGACCAAGGAAGACGTGGGACCATGTGGTCGAAGCAATATTAAGGAAGAGAGACATCCTAAAGGAAGAAGCTGCAAGACTGGCAAGAGATCGAGAGACTTGGAAGAAATTCGTGACGGGATAAGGTTTCACACCCCACATAACGTGCATATAATAAAAAGCCACTTACGTGTTTTCCTGTAGTTGGGTCCTTGACGTCAAAGCCGATGGTTATGTCTCCCAAGACTTCGCTGAAGTCCTTCATTAATTGCCGGACGAGCTTCTTATCATCGACCTTTTCGTTCTTGAGCTTGGCGGCGAGGTAGTCAGCCAAATCAACGATGAACTTCTTGAGTTTGGGTTGTTGGAGGGATTCACCGAAGTTCTTCAATTCATAGACGAAGTTCAAGATGATTTCGGTGTAGTCGGTTGCAGCGTACTCGTGGATGATGTCTTCGATTTGTTTCAAGACAGGGTGGTTGGTGATTTCAGCCATTAGTTCATCGAGTTCTTGTTTGAAAGCGGTGTGGCCTTCCTCGACGGCGTGGTAGGCTTGTTTGGCGAAGTCGGCGAAGACGGACGAGATGGAGGAGGTGATGCCCTTGATTTCTTTTTCGTGGGCTTCGATGAATTCGTTGACTTTAGCCACGAAGATGAAGAAGGTGTCGGAGGTAACTTGGAAGACTTCTTTTAGGAGTTCGCTGACTTCTTGTTGGAGGGTTTGGAACTTGGGCACGAATTCCTTTTCGAAGGCTTCAGTGACTTTGGCGAAGCTGGCTTGGGCGGCGGTGAGGACCTTCTGGGTGAACTCCATGTATTTTTTGAAGATTTCTGAGAAAGCTTCGGCGGCGGCGCCGAAGACTTGGGTGAGGAAGTCGGAGACTTCTTTGAGGGTCTTGTCGGTGACGAGTTCCTCGCGGACTTTTTGGAGTTCGGAGGTGTAGTATTGGGCGGCGGGTTGGAGGTTAGGGGAGTTCTTCTTGGCGACTTCGGCGGCTTGGTTGAGGTAGGCGGCGTAGCCGGAGGTGACCTTGTTGGCCCATTCCCTTTGTTCTTCTGCGGCGTGGACGATGTCGTCGCGGGTAGGAACGAGGAGGTTGTTCTTGATTTCTTCCATATTGAGGTTGTAGTCGGTCTTGAGGAAGTTGGCGTTGTCGAGCTTGACGGTGCCGTGGACGAGTTCGATCTTCTTGCCTGCTTTCGTGACATCGGCTTGGTATTGGGCATTCTTGCCTGGGGTGTAAGCGGTGGTGACGGTGAGCTTGTCATTGGGGTTTTCTTTGCGGTAGAGGATGAACTTGGTGGACTTTTGGTTGCGGTTCAATTCAGTGTGGGAGACTAAGGGCCTAATTCCATAGACCATGAAGGTGCTGTCGATGTCAAGTCCGTCCTTGGTTGGAGTTGCTTTAGCTTCGTACAAGAAGAGATCCTTGTTGTTGGCTTGGATGTGGCCTCTGAATCCGTCCTCGAGGTTTTCAAATACGGCATGGGCGGTGTACTTGATCTTGTCGAATTGGTAGGCGGTGTCGTAGACGTACTTGAACAAACCTTTGCCAATGGTGATTTGTTCTTCAGCCTTGATGTCGATGTTAAGCCCTTGGCTCTTGGCGGTAACCAAAGCGTGGTAAGTTTGCTCTTTGATAGAGGATCCCTTTATGGTTACGACGATTTTCTTGTTTTGGGCATTGAACACATCGAAGACTTCGACGCAGTTGAATTCGTAGGTTTCCAGGTTTTGGTTGCAGTTGTAGTCGATGACCAAGTCTTTTCCTAGGCCTGGGGTGGTGAATTTAACGACTGACTTCGTGTCTTGAACTTTGTCTTTGGTGGCGATTTCCATGGAGTAAGTCAAAGCTGTCTTCTCGTTGGGTTTGTTCTTCTTGTCCATGAAGACGTAAATGTGTGCATCGAAGGCTTCTTTGCCTTTGACTTTCTTTGGTTCGATGGCGCCTTCGATGGCTACGATCCTCTTGGGAGTGGTCAAGCTGACTCCAGCTTTAGTTGGGTGGCTGTACAAGCTGTATTGATACTTGGAGTTGTCGTTGCTCTGGAAGTGGACATCGACGGTGTGGTCCAAAACGTACCCTCTCATGGTGGTGACGGACTTCAAGCCGAACTCGTGAGTAAGACCCAACTTCCTCAAGTCTACGTTGACTTCCAAAACATGGTCCAAATCGGTTTCCGTGCTCTTCAACTTGGAGTCAACTTCGACGTGGGCGCATTGCTTCTTCTCCTCGCAGTAAGAGTTCAAGAAGCGGAAGTGCCTGTTGGTCATCTTCAGTTCAGCATCTACGGCTTGGTTACCAATACTGGCATCGAAAGACAACTGCAAGAAAAAAATTTTGTTATAGGAGTTTCCCACTTCTTTTAAACTTAGATAGAGGAAGAAGTACTTACATCAGTTCCTTCTTCTCCATTCTTGTCCATAGACAATTCCTGGCGGCTGAACTTGAAGTTGGCAGTCTTGGTCTCTTCCCTAACCTTGAAGGAGCCTGAACCTTCCATGATGAACTTGCCGGCTTCATCCCTGGTCTTGTAGTTGGTGCTTCCGGAAACGATGTTCTTATCGGCGGCCTTGGCGGTAAATTGGATCTTCTTGCCTCCCTTTCCTCCCTTGTTAACAGCTTCCAGGATGAGTTTGTCCAATTTCAAGGCGGGGCAGTCCAAAGCTATTTTGATGTTGAAGTCGTCGACGCTTTCGGCTTGGGCATCCAAGCTGGAGGTCAACACGAAGTTTTGTGGAGGGTAGACGATCTTGAGGTCGCCGGCGAAGGCTTTGTCGGTGGCTTTCCTGAGTTTTCCTGAGACTTCGTAGGTCTTACCGTCGGGTTGCTTTACGGCGACGGAGAAGCTTGGGGTGTTGCCATCTACGTAGACGTAAGAGGTTGAGGTCCACACTTGGCCGTCGGCGGTGATGGTCAAGACGCTGTCGAGCTTAGTGTCTTCAGCGTTGGTCTTAGCGTGCCATTGGATGCGGGTGTTCTTGGCTTTCTCAACGGGAGTCAAGACTTTGGTGTCCAGGGTGAACTCGTTGCCGTTGGGTTGGTCGTAGTTGACATCGACCCCCAAAGACTTGTCTTTGGCGTATTGGATGGTGGTGGTTCCGTGCAGCTTGAGCATTTCTTTCTCTTCGTTTTCATCGTAGGTGTACTTGGAGGCGACGGTGATGGGGTCTTCCTTTTGGAACCTGATGGTGCTCCTGAGTTCGGTTTCCTTTTCGCCTACGGAGAGTAAGCCATCGTATTTCAAGTCTAAGGTGGTTTCGGTTGGGCTCTGGAAGCAAAAATAGAAGCTGAAAGACCTTCAAGGTGTCCTTAACTTCACCTCCTAAAGAGGATGCAAGTGTGAAGAAGAAGGAGAAAGGTTCAACGAAGTGTACTTACGCCTTCGTCGTCGACGAAGATAGACGTGGTGCCTTGAGCTGCAAAGATGTTGTGTTCGTGGAGTCCAAAGCCTAATTTGCCCATGCTGTGGTACTTAAAGACGGCGAGTTTAGGGCTGGAGGTGTGCATAACAACGTCGATTTCTCCGAAGAGTAGGTCATCGTCACTGTCTAAGTCGTACTTTCCGGTGATGTCCAGGGTGTTCTTAGGGCCATACTTGAAGTTCATCTTGTAGTCTCCGGCTTCTTCGACGTAGGTGGAGCGGATGTTGCCTTCGTATGCGTTTGGCATGACGGAGCCGTAGAGTTTGGACTTGATGGTGACGAGCCATTTGTCGTCTTCGAGGGGTTTCCTGAAGAGAGCGAAGTCTCCGTTGAGGTTCTTTCCTTGGCTGTTGTCGACGGCTACGCTGTACTCAACATCGTAGATGTCTTCAGCGAAGTCAGTGTCCTTGGCGGTTCCCTTGAAGGTGAACTTAAGGCCGGGGGTGTTTTTGTTCTTGCGTTGCTCTAGGTTGACGTACAGCTTTCCGTTGACGACTTCATCGTCGTTGACGTGCATTTCCCTGTTGACTTTTCCTGCGAGGTACAGCTCGTTGGGGAAGATCAGTTCAGTTTCTACGTTTTGGGTTCCATCCAAGAGGTCTCCTGTGAAGACACCCTTGAAGTTGCTTTCGAACTTCTGTCCTTGGTATTCGTAGGAGTTCTTGGAGTCTACAGTTTCCTCGGTGACCTTGTTGTGGGAGGAGAAGACATACTTCTTCTTGTTGTCCTTTTCGAAGTCGGTGAAGACGGTGAGGTCGATGTCGAATTGAGGAGTGGCGATGGTGTAGGAGGTTTCGGCTTTGACCTTGCGGGATGCTTTGACGAACTCTACGAGGATTTGTCCGTTGCCTTTGCCCTTGGTGGCTTTAAGTTGACCGTTGGCTAGAAGGACTCCCTTGAAGTTGACTTTGACGGCTCCGTTGGCGTCTCCGTTTGGCTGAATCTTGAGGAAGTTGTCGATGACGACGGTTCCACCTGCTTGAACCTTGAGGAGGGTGTCCAAGCTTTGACCCTTGATGATGAAGCCATAGTTGACTCTGAAAGAACGTTTATTATTAGGACACTCCTGGTTCTGCACAACAACCCAAAATCTTTACTAGGACAATGCTAGCTCCCACATATCGTGACAAACAACTGAATATTTAGAATTAATGGGTCATCCACCCTACATTTCATGTCCCTCAGACCCCCCGGTGGTTCTCCTTTTGCTGCTAACAATCAGTTAACATCCCTGTGGTGCAACAGAGTGAAAAACAACTGAAATGATGAACCACCGGGGGTCTGGGGGACATGGAATGTCCTCCAGGTGCACTGCTTTTTATGTACTTCTTATCATGTTCTTAAATCTTGATGACACTCTTCATTTCATCATTAAACAACTAGTAAGAAGAGTTGAGTTAAAGTTTTACCAACTTATAAGAAGAGTGTAGTTTGCTGAGTACCTGGAGGACATTCCATGTCCCCCAGACCCCCTGGTGGTTCTACTTTTGCTGCTAACAATCAGTTAACATCCCTGTGGTGTAACAGAGTGAAAAACAACTGAAATGATGGACCACCAGGGGGTCTGGGGGACATGGAATGTCCTCCAGGTGCACTGCTTTTTATGTACTCCTTATCATGTTTTTAAATCTTGATGACACTCTTCATTTCATCTTTAAACAACTAGTAAGAAGAGTTGAGTTAAAGTTTTACCAACTTATAAGAAGAGTGTAGTTTGCTGAGTACCTGGAGGACATTCCATGTCCCCCAGACCCCCTGGTGGTTCTCCTTTTGCTACTAACAATCAGATAACATCCCTATGGTCTAACAGAGTGAAAACTTCATAAATAATGTACGACCATGGGGACTGGGGGACATGGAATGTCCTCCAGTTACTCTGCTTTAACACTTTCATAATAAGAACGAACGAAAACTTTAAAACGACTCATCAAGGTAAACTAGTTAAATGAAACTTACTTGTAGACATCGTTGGAGGTTGGTACTTTGACCACGAGGTCTCCGCTGAAGTTAGTGTTGTCATCGTCGTCAAGATGGGTGATGGAGCCTTTGATCTCGAGTTTCTTTCCGTTGACGTCAACGAGGTTGTAGATTTCGGATTTGTCGCCTTTAATGACTCTCCTGGTCTTGACTTCGGCGCGGTTCTTGTTTCCGTGGATTTCGAAGGTGAAGTCGTAGTCTCCTTCTTCTTTTTGGTCGAACTTAAAGTCCAATTCTGAACCGAACTTGACTTCGTGGCACTTGACGTCCACCAGGTAGTTGGCGCTCTTTTCGGTCTCTCCGAAGTTGAGGGTGGCTTCGAGCTCTTTGGCTGGGTAGCTGATCATGTTCTTGGCTTGGAATTCCGCGATCTCATCGTCTTCTGCTTTGGCGGAAAGGAAGTTGTTGAGGACGAGTTTGTTGGTTTTGGAAGCCAAATCTTTTCCGTGGATTAAGACGAGTTTGCTGTCGTAGACGGAGGTTTCTCCACTGTAAGCCAAGTCGTATTGTACTTTGAAGTTGGCTTCTGGGTCGAAGGTGTTCTTCAGCTCGGCGTTAACTTTAACAGCTGGAACGATTTGAGCGTTTCCTTTAAGGCTTCCAGTGTGGGTGCCATCGCCGACGGTGATGTCAGAGTAGTAATTGTTCTTGTCTTGCCCGATGTTGCCTTTGACGATGATGTTGGTGTTTTCGGGAGTTACGACTTTGAAGTCTTGGAAGGTGAGCTTGAGGGACTCTGGTGTTTTGTCGACGACGATTTGGCCTTGGAGTTGGTATGGGTTTCCTGCCATTTTGGGGTATCTGTACTCGAAGATGGGGGTCAAGACTGATCGGCCTCCGTTTCCGGAAACCTTGAAGCCAAGCTTAGCGTGAGCTTCCTCTTGGTCCATGTGTCCCTTCAAGAAAATAGATTTTTCCTGGGGGGTGTCGATGAATTTGCCTTCTACTCCAGCGGTCTTGAGGTCCTTGGCTTCGAAGTCGATCTTCACGAACTTTTCGGGTTCCAAACTGAGGACGCTGTGCAACTTGAGCTTGGTGCCTTTCTCACCTACGACTTCGTAGAGTTCTTCGAACTTTTCGTCGGAGTAGACGAGGTCCTTAAGGTGGAATTCTTTGAGGTCGTCTCGGATGATGGTGATGCCGAATTTGGAGTGGCCATCCAAGGGGAAGGGAAGAGAGGCGGATTTGCCTTGAGGGGTTCCTGGCCTGTTGATTTGGGCGCAGAAGCTGAGCCCGATGAATTGGGAGAGATGTTCGGTGCAGACTTCGAAGTCCTTGACTTGAGGGAAGCCGAGAGGTTTGTCGGTTTCGGTGTGTCCCAGTTCGCGAACGCTGAAGACGATGTCGTGGCTGGCGGAAATGAGCTCTTGTTTTTGGACGGGAAGGCTGTACTTGAGGTCGTAGCCTTTGACGTCGTCGTTGAAGAGTTGGAGTTCGGCTGCGCCTCCGGTGGCGGAGTACAAGGTGGAGACGGTTTTGAGGCCGTTTTCGACGAAGAAGGCGTCCACGGTGAGCTTACCTACTACTTCAACGCTGACACTTGGAATCATGGAGAGTTGGGCGATGGACTTGTCTTGTTCTCCGAGGAGAGCTAAGATGTCGATGTGTCCTTTGGTTTTGAGTTGGGTGGAGGAAGCACCGTCGACGGTGATCTTCAGTGGGAAACCGAAGGCGGTTGGGTAGGCGAGTTCAGCGTCTAAGAACATGCCGCTGTGGTGGTAGGTGCCGTCGAAGTTCTTGGCTTTTTGGAGACCATCTTCGATTTGGTCGAAGAGTTTGTCGATGAGGGAGCTTGGAGTGTATTCCTTGGAGTTGTCAGTGATGCTCTTGAACAAGATTTCGGAACCTAACATCTTGACACTCAAGTCGAGGTCCAAATCTTTGTTGAGTTCGTTGGTCTTGATGGCCACTTGGGCTCCCATCTTGTCGATTTCTTGCTTGGAGACGTCTCTCTTTGCTGGATGGATAACCAAAGTTTACTTTGGAGGATTTAACAACGAAAAAAAAAGGGTACTTACATCTGGAGCCTAATTTGGTCGTCCTTTCCTGTAAGTGCTGCTTGTACTTATCCAAAGAAGCAGTGAAGGCCTTTCTGGATTCGGAGCTCCTCAATACTCCACGTGGCCCCAAGTAGTATTCCATCAACTTTTCCAAGTTTTCTTGACGGGTGGAGACTTCCAAGAAGTTGTACCTGTGCCCGAAGACATCAGTGGTGAGGTTGAGAGAGGTAGATCTGGGCAAGAATGAAGTCTGGGAGTAGATAACGTCGGCTTCGGTGGTGGAGGCGATGCCAAGGGTGTCCAAAGCGTGGGAGAACTCGAAGTTTTGAGAGAAGCGGCGGACGTCGATGGGGTTGGCGTAGGTCAGGCGGATGCCTCCCAGTTGTTGTTGGGCCAAAGCTTTGTCTGGGTTGGTGGAGGCCTTGATGTTCCTCAAGTGCGAGACGATGTATCCATTGACTTGTACGCTTGGTTCGTCTTCCAAAAGCTTCTTGATGGCGGTGGCTACCTTGCCATTGGGGCACTCGGTGGCGGCCAAGTAAGCCTTGATGCGGATTTCGGAGTCTTGTTGGACGTCCTTCATGATGTTGACGGCGCTATCCCTAAGCTTGTCTTTGCAACCATCGGCTTGGTATGCTTCCAAAGCAGATACGCGCAAACGGGCTGGGGCGTTCTTGTTGCCAGCGATGGCGACAAGTTTTCCTGCGAGGGCATCGTCAACGAATCCCATGTTTCTGACGGCCTTCAAGACGTAGACCATTTCGTTCTCTTGGTTCCTGTTGGTGGTCTTGCCATCGGTGAGCTTGCTCATAAGTTTTTGGACGAGTTTCTTGATGGATGGTTCGGTGGCGCAGCCTGAGTGTTGGCGACAGTACGCACCAGCCAAAGCACCTACTCCTAGGTAACCTTCACGTTGGATTTCTTTGTCATCGAGGAGATCCTAAAACAATAGATTTCGTTAGTATGACAAACTACTCTTGGACAAGCCTCTATAAAAGAAAGAAAGCAATTGCTTCTTTTTTTGAAAATTCTTGAAAAATCTTACTACTTCCGGTCAACATATTTCCGCCAAAAACTAAATTAATGTGTAAAGCTCAAATATAAAATTTCAACTCCAGTTTAAGGTCATCCACTTTAGGAAATACCAGTTTAACGACGACCAGTCCTCCACTTTAAGGACTATTATAATGGTGTACTTAAAGCTTTTCAATATATTATCAATATTATATATTATTTATAATATTTTTTTTAATTAAATTAATGCTAATTAATTTTTTAATAATTAATCATTAATCATTTTTGAAAATTATTTAGAAAATGTTTTATTAAATAGATGGGTATTTTTTTATCAAATAAATTATATTTTCTTTAAATTAAATATTTTTTAACAAAACAAAAACTAAATAAACTTTTTCTTGATTATTTAATTTGTTGAATTAATTTGCCGTTGTTTTTTAAAATGATTTAGTAATATTTTTGCAATTAATTGAATTATAATATTTTTATATTAAATAAATAATATTTCTTGTAAAACAAAAATGCAATTAATTCATTTAAGAATTTTTTATGAAAATTAATATCAATTAATTTTTTATTAATTAATATATATTAATTGATTAATGCATTTTTTTAATAATAATTTTTTAATTTTTAATTTTTTTAATATTTAAATAATATATATTTTTTAATTAATTAAAAAAATGAATTAAGAGTATAAAATATCTAATAAAAAAATTATACTTGATATAATTGACTTATTTCTTATAATTAAATAAAAACCTTATTTTTAGTCAACTAAATAATAGTATTTTAATTTGAATAATTGAATTGTATTCCAAGATATTTTATTAATTAATTTTATTGATTATTTAATTAAACGAATTATATTGTTATCAATAAAATTATGTTTTTCTAATTAATTAAATATTTTTTGTAATTAATTACATAATATAACTTAAAAAAAAAACAGAAATATGTCTTTGAAAAACGTTGCTTTTCTACTATTATCATATAATATTATATTAAATTCTTTTTTAAATTAATTAAACTCTATTTTTTTATAATTAGTAATTTGAAATAATAGTATTTTAATTTAATCAATTGAATTATATTTTAAAATATTTTGTTGCGTTAAATCAAAAATAATTAAAAAAATTTAAATTCATTAAAAAATATATTTTTTTAATTAAATAAATTAAATGAATTATATATTAATTTTAATCAATTAAAAAATATGTTTTTTTAATTAAATATATCACATTTTTTAATCAGTAAAAATATTTTAATAAATAAATTATATTTATTATCGATTAAATTTTTTATAATTAATTAACAAAAAAAACAATTAAAAGCAAAACCATTAAAGGAAATAGCAAAAAGCTTTATAACCGCGTACGCTAGAAGCTTCGCTGCTCACTGGCTCCAGC
>JAUIMW010002383.1:0-10802 GCA_033557785.1 Enochrus cinctus | reverse complement strand
ACCACGAGATAAAAATTTCTTAAAGTATCAAAATGAGTTATAAAAATAGCCATTAAAGTTCCGTCAATCCACCTCACTACTAACCGTCATTATTTACAAACATGTAAAAGTAAAAGTACCCAATATCGCAGACAGTAACTCGTTATCATTGTGTTTGTAAACAGACTGACGACATTCAATAAGGCGATGAAAAATTTCCGCGGTACAACGAAATCCTTAATTTTAAGCAGTAGCAATTGAATCATTAACGACGGTCAGTTCTTTGAAGGTTGAAGTTAAAATATTTAATATTGAAAAAACTTTCCTAAACCTAGGACGTTTTATTTTCAATAACAGACTAATGGGATACCGATAGGGATTGCCCCTTCGTGATGGACGACTTCCTACACATAATGTTGGAAAAACTGCCCTTTATGTTTCCGTTTATATACCAATATATGAATAATATCTCAAAAAGCAGTGTTCTATCAACGGTATAGTTCACCATCGAAAAAAAGATTCTGTTCCTTTTCTGGACATACTGATCGTTAGGGAAGAGCATAGCAATAAAATCAAACTACACTAGTAGTAGAAATCGATCAACTCAGAAAGATATATAAATTTTGACTTAAATCATCCAATAAAACAAAAGCTTTTCATGGTGGGAATGAACCGTACCTAACACTGGTTATTAAGAACCTGAATTATCTCAACAGTAGCAACTTTCCTCCTAGACTTCTAAAGAAACCTATATTCAATAAAGCTACAAAAACAAAACCGAAAACCAACATCTTACAAGAACCGGATAGTGAGGCAGAAATCGAAAACACGAAATATGCTACTATGCGCTACCACCAAGAACATACCCCCAAATCAAAAGTATCCTCATAGACAACATTAGAACGGCAGATAAATGAACAAACTTAATAAGGAATCTCTTCACGAACACTAAGAACAAAATAAGAACGGAAAACGTTAGTTGAGTGGTTTATAAAATACCCTGTTTTGTCTGTAACAACGAATACATACAATTCAAATATAAAAGTTGTAATATCATTTAATACCAATATATTGTTTTACACAAGTATGTAATAAGATGAGGTTTTTCGTTTAAATTTTTCTATTTAGAGTATACGTTTCTAAGCCTAAATGATTTTGATTATTGTTTATCTCTTCATTCAGTAAGCTAATAAGCTAGAATTTCTTATAAATAATCCAATTTCTAAACAGATTTTTCAAAAATTTTATTTCGTTCATTTGTAAGTTTGTTTACATATTGTAAAACATCAAGATCGGAGGAGAATTAATAAACCGTCGTTTTAAGCGATTGTTGTTCAGGTGGCAGCATGCAACAATATATTGTGAGATAGGGAAGTTTGTGCCGTGTGGTTGCCAGACCGTGGACAGATAAAACACCGCCAAATATCAATACACTATACACTGCTCCACAGTTTGCAAACAACCGAAACAAGATTTAAAATACTGCAGTAGAACGAATTTCGCTAGACGCGTCGAGAATATAGAATTTTACGTGCTTTTCGAGGAAGAAATACGTCCTAGAGGAATATTCAGATTTTTAATCCGAAAATATATACATCGAAATGATTCCATCGAATTTATCCGGATATAGAAACTACTCCATTTCTATTTCCGATGTGCACGTTGAACGAGATGGATTTTGAAGAATTTCTAGGCTATTGTTTAGTATTTTTTTTTAATCTTTGAAACGAAAACATTTGTAAGTAGATTTTCCTATTTCAACCTTATAACTCAACGTCGTCTAGACATCGTATAACACTTAAACTGAAATCAACATCTTTCCGAAAAATAATGACATCAGATGGGCATTTCCTTCGAAAACATTAGAAGAGCTTGGCAGAAAAAAAGTAGCAAAAGTCGACAAAAAATTAATGCTTAGAGTCTTCTAATCGAATAAGTGTCTTATTTGTCGCTGTGTAAATAATAGGGTTTTCTCTTTTGCTATTATATCTACATCCTAACTAAATTTCTTCTAGAGCTTAAATGTCTTGTCAATTATTCAATAAGAAACTGTTTTTTTCCTTTTAGCGTTTGATACCTAACCGATAGTCTATTTTTAATTTCCAGTTTTATATTATATTGAGATATTTACATTTTTCTTGGAGAATGCATCCCAACCAATTAATGAATAACTTCGACATCATCCTTTACATCAATTCTAAATTAAAATAATATACACGTTGATAAATAATTTAAAATAATTTGTTGATAACAAAATTAATGAAAGCAATTTTTACAAATTATTTATTAAGAAAGAATGGATTAATCCCAAGAAACGTATTAATTCGTAAAGCCCGTAAATTAATGTGCAGATTAGGGCTAGAACTCGAACCCAAAATGCAAAACTCCGCCAACTGTATAATCTGTACTACCTGAGTGGGGCTACCTTTTGCGAAATGTCGTAGGTCAAGTTCATGATCAATAGATCCAAGTGACCACTTCGACTTTGTGAAGAAGTTGCTAAATAATCTTGCAAATCGTCCTATAAAGGATTAACCAAATATTTGCTGAGAAATATAGATCTGAACAGTTTTCCAGTGCGACGTTCTGAATGGGGAGGTCGCCTTTAAAATTATCGAGCTGCGTCAGACACAAACGTATAAATAAATCCTCGTTTTTCTCCCATTTTGCAAACATAATATCCTCTTCACAATATGCTGTTAGTGTGTGCAAAATATTATTAAATGTGATGCCAGAATAATAATTACGAATTTATGTTTATGTCTGGAACCAAAACAGAATGAATATTACATTTATTTTTTGCGACCGTCCTTTTATTGTTAAATATTTATAAAGACCCTTGAATAAATTCGATGTGGTTATTGTCCACATATTTTACTCTATACACATGGTAGGTTCGTTTAATTGTTAAACGGAACAAGTCAGCTATTAAGGAATACAGACAAGAAAACAACATCTTGGGGGAAAATTAAGTGAATTTTAAACACTAAATTTGTTTTTTAAAACATTCGATGGATAAATAACTTACTCATGGTAGTACGCAATGGATTCATCGCAATGTTACCAAATTTTTTGTGCGTCAAATTTACATACGATTTGTGTATAAGTGAATAATTGGCAGAGACGCTTGCAGCAAAAACTGTATTAATCCGTTATTAAAAAATGAGAATTTTTGTAATTTATTTTATTGGGAAAGTTTACATAAAATACCAATTTACTCAAAAATTGCTTTGAGAAAATACGCTTTGCGTTTAAAAATTCGAGATTGCTCTTTACGTTTTACTTAATACATGTACCTCGTTTTCTTTGGAGATCTTAATGGAAAAAAATGAAAGTAATTTAAATAATGGGACACCTCACGTTCGACAAACTGTTGCTCAGAAGCTCTAGCTGTTAACTCTGGCGCACAACTATTGTTGTGATCAGATTACATAATGAAAAGTGAAGACGGCTAGACGACTAGCTTATTAGGAATCGTATTACATAATATCTACCAGAATAGTGTAGGATGAACCAAGGAACGGGAAGGCGCTCTTACTAAATACGCGAACAAATTTTCCTCCTGTAATATTCCCGCAGATATTTTCAGAGAAATAGCAATTCGACGTTTGATCAAATAACAAAGTAATTTGCTGTAAAGTGTAAGTGGCAGTGAAAACCTCATGTCTTTGACTAAACAATGTGCCAAATGGCTTTGTAAGTTCTCCGTCTCTGGTATAATGTACGATAACATAAAAGACGTTTTTCCTAGAGTTATTAATTGCTTGGTATATACATTAGCTTATAGTTTGAGGTAGTTTGAAAGCTTTTGCTGGATTTACTTGATATCAGAAAAAAATCATAATTCTCTACTCGCTCTCTGAGTGCATATTTTAATTTAGAACGTGTTCAAATTTTTCAAAACAAAGTTCGTGACCTTACATACAAAACATCGATTATGTTTGCCCTTTTGAATAATTATGGCATACTGACTGCAGAGTTTAAATCGTTAGTCGTATTGGAAAACGAAATTAAAAATAATTACCGACGAAAAACAGCATCCTGCATCGCTAATTGTTTCGCTTCTTCCGTAATCTCGGAACGAATTCAAATGCTTCCGGACTTATTGTTGAGTCAGTTTGATTCGCAAGGAAGTAATTCATCAGGTTTTTAGCCAGTCAGATCACGTAATTTGCAGAGACGAACTTTTCGAGTGTTAAATCAAATTTAAACTATTATTCGAAATTACGCTTTTGACGATCTTCCAAATGGTTTGAATTTTGGCTTTAGTTTATTTTACATGAGAAAAAAATTATCTTTTTCATACTACTATTTTTTTACTTTCTCTTATAAAGATGTCAACAGAATTTTTCATCTACAAATTTAAACAAAATCGTAGTAGATGAGAAAGGCAAGAGGACACCTCCATTTCTCATTTTATATTTTTAGTGATTTTATGTATTAGTACATACAATCGTTAACTATAGACATTCTGTATATACTCGTATATAAAATAGCATGGTATTATTTTTACATTTACGACTGTAGAAATATTGCTTCTCCTTTAAAAAGAGAAGTAATACAACGGCTTGGCAATAGGTTCAAAGAACCTTGATTAGCTACATAACTAAACTGGCTCCTATAAAATGGTGCCATTAAATTTTAAGCATCCCTGTACCTTTTGTTTGACTGCAGTATTTTCGGTTGAAAATTAATAATCAGGCAATACGAGGTGAATGAAAACGTGAGTTATATTCATTGAAGGTATTCCGTACAACTGTCGTAAATTTTATCGTTGGCTACGATCATAAAATTATAAAATATTGTAAAGGAAATGCCAATTCATACGGTTAACTCGATGTTTGCAATTTATGAAATGTTTGTTTCTAAAAATACATTTATGGATGTTTTGTCGCACAACATTTTACAGTAACAGAATGTAGTTTTGTAGTAGCCAATTATATTTTATCGCAAAAGTCTATTATTATTAACGACGTAAAATAGAACTAATTTTTTTTCTGCAGGTATGTACTTTCCCGGCCTCCAATTTTTGTAATGAATAAAAATTCAGACGTTTGGTGAGCAATTTAAAATAAGGTTTTATTTTTGCAATTCAAAAACAATGCTAACCCTGGAAGATAGATTGTTTCTGTCGCGCAGTACTTACCAAAGTGGAAAAATATCATTCCGCAGTAGGCAATAAAAAGTGAAAAGCTGTTGTCTTATTCGGTTCTTTATGCCATGACTTTTGGATAAGAAGTTTTACATAAACGGCTTAGTTTATAGCGAAAATAAAACTGCGGAATATAAATCGACGTTGTGCTAACAAAAGACAGAGTCTGTAGAGTTCAGGGAGAGTAGCTGCGGGGGAGGGAGTTATAACGGCCCAACTCGCCGGTGTTTATATCATATGTTTTACGAGAGATGCCTTAAAACGTCCAAATTTCAATATATCCGCACTAGTCGCAGTTTCCAAAAGTAATTCGAACTCAAACTACCGGTGAAATGTCTAGCTTTCGCATTAAACTTCAGTTTCTGTTTTATAGACCCACTCGAAACTCTGCGCTTACTTTCATAGGTTCGTTATAATTTTAAATTGTTACTGTTTTACATTATTTTTTATGCATTGCTCAGACTGCCATTCATCTATATGTTAATTACTTTGTGAGTAGTTTTGACTTTTTATTTTAAATTACTTTTTTGAGTGCATAAAAACCGAAACAGCTAGGGAGTTATAGCTGAAGTTGTGAAACATATGGGCCCATTATTCAATCCTGAATATCCTTTCGAATCGTTTGCGCAAAATATTAAACGACACCATGGGGTTTGTCTACGAATATTTTTATTACACCTTTTGTAATTCCAATTTTTTTTTATGTTTCCAAAAATTATATAATTATCGGCGTATTCATTTACAAATGCAAATAGTTTAGTTAAAATAAAACTTGAGTTGATTGTAATTCCTAATAAAAAATTATAAATGGTATTTCAAAGTCGGACCACCTAGAGTGTGGAAGTAAATGTTTGTATACTGGCAGTCTCTGTAGGAATGAACGCAAAAAGAACCACGTTAAATATCTTAACGCTTTCATTTCTAGACGATACATTGAATGCATTTATAATGGCACTTCGGTAGGAAAATTGAATAAAATAAAAAACCAGGAGCTCTAGGGCATTACAACTGTGTAGTTATAAGTATGTAATGTACCGTATAGGGCATGGTGATCTCCGCGGTGCGCTAACAGATGTCTATCTAGAACGAGTTGCTGTGATTTCACTTCCCATATTTGCAGCGCCTCATAACTTAGCCATACTTACGCCTAATTGCACTGGGATCCTAAATACAACCACACTATATACCTCCATATAAGGATATCACGTGTTTGAATTGTTAAGTCTTGCGTCTTTCCGCTATTTGTGTTTAAATTATAACCTGATAAGTGTAGCTATGTAGATATTAATTTTTCTTAATTGTCAAAGATAAATGTACTTATTTATTATGGATGTTAAATATTATATAAATATAAATAAAACTGCATATTTATTAATCGTTTATGTTTGTGAATAATTTATGTAGAAATGTATTTAGAGATACAATTGCTTGGTTGTACTGTTTCACTGACCTGCGTAAGTCTATGGTTTATCTTGTGTGCATAAAAAGCTGACCTGGATGTTATTATTTCATAAAAGAACCAATGAAAATAATATAATGCGATACGCTTAATTTAATAATGAGTAATAAAGATAACGCACCAAGCAGCAAACAATAATAATAAAATGCATTTATAATTACATTATTACCCGACTGGAGCGTGCTCTGCTGTCAGCTTACTGTCCACTGGAATTTGTACATCGACTTAAATGAAAAATAATTATTAATTTTGTTAGTAAAATTACTAGATTTCCTATTAATAGTCTAAAATTTTGATGATTCGCTGGAAAATTGGCGAAGAAAATTTACTATGGACGGAAACGTGTTAGCGCCGGAAACAAGATAAGTTGCACATGGGTTAAATAATAACCAACCGCTACAGGCAATTATTATGTTTATTGGAAAGTTCGTTCACCTAGATGCACCGCTGACAATAGCACGAGCTAGGGAAATAAAAAAAAATGTACGGTTTTGTGGTAAAAGTGAACGACATTGAATTTGAATGAATGTCTGATTAATATATAAATATATGCACCAGTGCTGACCTGCCATGAACTGTCCGACGTGAGCTAGGATAACGACATACGCTATTATCGAATACAAGGACATCTAATTATAAATGCATCGCCTCCCTACTTTTAAATTGCAGTTACTAGGAATGTTAAAGCTGCTAGGACAGTTTGACGAGCTTCTTTACTGCAGAGAGTTCTTTTTAACCAACTAAACATAGAATATTAAAGTAGAAGTGAAGAATATTTAATATATCTCCCTTGCAAATCTCGTTTAACGGAATTTAAAATAAAATTTTAACTATTCACGGCAGATAACTTAAATCGGATTTACACATTAGGGTACATTGAGAAATGTGATCTATAATTTAGACCATGCATAAATAAATCATGCAGACAATCCTCATTATTGATGTTTGCTGCTCATATTATGAAATTAATTGCTTTCATTTTTGTCGTTCAAATCTTTATATTCAACTTATTAAAATATTTCGTAAACAAATATTTTATTTTAACCTTTTGGAAATAAAGAGACGTTACATACAAATTTAGATTTTCCGTAAATAATTGCAAATTTATTTATTTATACAATACGATCATAGCTTCTATATATCTCCAGGCAATAATACCATATTTTATTTTATGGTTTCTTAAATGTTTCCTTGGAAGTACGCTGTTAATATATTTTGCAGCATTGCAACATTAACATTAATATGCGTATAAGAAACTTTAACATTCGTAAAGATTTATAATCAAGCACTTCGCACTATTAAAGATGGTAATATATCATTGCCGAAGACTACGTTTACTTACCACATTAATGTTTATAAAAATGGGTCAAGACGACTCTTGTTTTGAGTTGCGTTGCAATCATATGTCATAATAGCTCTGGTTGTCTTTCAGTATGTTGCTAAAAATTCTTGGCTGAGCATATGTGCGAGGTCGATGGCCGTAGATGTGTGTCGGTGCATTTTCTGGGTGCGTCCATAAGCCCGATCCACGCCCATGTCCAAGTCTTACCTTAACACTCGCAGAAATTAACATAATGCATCATTTGCATCTAACAGCATATGTTATCAAACCACCCAATATTCAATGAACATTCTCCTGGTGAACAGTTAACTTTTTTTCTTTTCCGCTTACTAAACGAGCAACATTCTCTATCGGTCACGTGTGTGATATTAAATTATTGTTCTTATGGATTTTGAGTGCATCTAAATTGAAGAAGTTTTTTATACTAGTTACTTTATGCATTTGTAGCCAGGAAAATATTTCGAAATATTTGTTCATTTTTGGTTAACCAAAATTAAAAACCGGTTAATACTGCTTGAGCTACGACTACATCATTTTCATTATAAAATTCGTCAATCTAGATTAAGAATTTGTTTACTTTATTTTTTTATTCTTCGAAACAATATAAATACGTTTCTCAACTTTTACAAGTTATCTAAGCATGACATTGTATGAACATCTACAAAATTTTAAATCAAATTGTGACTGATTTGAAGGGGCGGCGAGCAGTGAAGCATCTAAAAATATGTTGGTCCAACTACAAATGAAAACTACCGATAAATAATACAGCTATTGACTTAATCGGGCAAGATTTCGCTAATTAATAGATAGCTGTTTCGTTTAGTATAATATATGGAGCATATCAATAAATAAGATTGATCTTTGCTTACTAGAAAAAGTTTTGGCTATTTATTATAGATTCGTATGCTTGCACAAATTCTTCGTTGAAACATGGATTTATTTGACTCAATTATTTAGTAGTATCAATAATAAACCTTGGGGGCCTATATAGAAAAAAATAATAATTTTGTAAGGGTAATAGAAAATATTTATTTTGTATCCAATCTTGAAAATAAAAATAAAATTTGCTATATATCGTTTTCGTTCAGTTTTTAATCTGAATTGATGAATAAAAGGCAAGAAGTAGAGATGTCCTTTGGCGAAGCTTTTCGAGTAATTGACTCAAATGGATTCATTCCCCTTTCCGATCGATATTCAGGTCTACCTCCTAAACGTGCCCGATGGGCAATTAATACTTTATCGCTAACAGTGAGACTCACCTGAATTTTAGATGAGAAAAACAATTTTATGACAGTTTAATTTAATTGTCTAATCGAATTAAAGTTACCTCCTAATTTTTACAGTGACAATACATATTTAATGTCATTAAAAGTATTAAAAAAGTAGATATCTCAAGTTATAATTTTAACGTCGGAATTTTTTGTCGAAACAGACGCTGGTTAATAGTTAATGTTTGAAATCCCGATTTTTTGTCTGAGAAACTGACGTAAAGATTTTATTAAATTAATATATCCAATGATGCTTTTCAGAGGTATTATTGAATTTTCTGTTTAATCTCTCGGAGGTTGTTCTAGCGAGGCACATCGAAAATGGAGATATACCTACGTTGGTGGTAGATTTCCGATTGTCAATATTTCTATATCCGGAGTCAATCCGTGTCTTATTACACGATGATAACATTCTATATGTTTCAAAGCTATTTGCTGAACACAGACGAAGAAGTAAGTAATTTATTTTTAAAGATTATTTTCTATATAGAAGAAATTCCTTACAATTTACGAAAATATTTTTGATTCTTATTTTTTTATTAATTAATAATTAAACATAAAGGGAATTATAATTAGAAAAACAAATTCTTATCTACGCATCGCAAAACTAATTTTTTTTTGTCGTGTAAAAAAAAATCCTTAATAATTCTTCAAAATCAATTAATTTGTATCAGAAATTCTTAATTATCGTTAATAGAACAATTCACACACACACACAAACACAACATGTTGAAAAAAACCATGTGAACCCTAGTTTTTACAGTCCAGTAAATATACTGAATAAGATGTAGTAAAAGGAAGGAAACTTTTGGGATTAATATGTCACACTAGAAACTAGGAAAATAAACAGAATCAATTTCACTTGAAGTGACAAATTATGATACCGGACGGATATAACATGACAATGTCAATCAGTCTTCCGTTTCGCGGTTTGTTGTTCTTAGACACTTTTTGTTGCCTTGAGATGTTTGCCGCCCATCTGTGATCTGCCGGCTTGACGAATATCTCTTTTGTTGCCCAAACTTTGCTCTGGATGTTTTTTTTATCTGTCTGGACGTATTTCGTTTTTAATCCAATATTAAGTATTTGCTATTATGCCAAAAGGAAAAATTTATAAACTAAAATTTATCAGGCGAGGGTCATACATGTTCAATAATATGTGAAAATTATTTACAGTATTGAAGATGTAACGGTTGATTATTTTATGACAGATAATTTCTTCTGGGTATTTAATTTCAAATATCTTAAATGTAACCGTAAAAATACTCTTATAAAAAGGAGTAATGAAAAGAAATATTTAGCCTTGCATGTCTAGATGTTACACTCGTTAGAGTGACTCAACCGTAATTTCAGCTATAACATTAATCACAAGACGTTTGCGAGAAGAAGTCTTTACCAACGTTATTAAATGGTAGTCTGATCTGATAAAATACACAAATTAGAGACGACTGAGAATTAAATGGAGGAGTAACACAGTCTCGAAAGCATATTTCAGCTTTTAACTGAGTATTTGAGAATTTGAACTATCTTCTTAAATTTTCTCTTTAAAGATAAAAGAACAGTTTCATGACGTAAGGAAGGTTTGATAACAAATATATATAT
>JAUIMW010002382.1:0-10803 GCA_033557785.1 Enochrus cinctus | reverse complement strand
AGTTACTCGATATGGCCCAAAATAGACGAAAATATCGGAGCACTTTTAATACGCGACCGTTTCGTTTCGTATTCTATAAAATTCAGAGTAATAAAAGTAAAACCTTTGGTGGAAATTTTTCAAAGTGAAACTCCCAATTGGTGTCCAATTTCGAGTGCAGCTCGACGGGGGATTAATCCCTGGAGCACTTCAAAGATACCCCCGGAGGCCTATAGATCAAAGGCAATATGAAATTTTAACGATTTCAAAATTCAATTTAACACGCTTTTTAAAATATAGCTAACAACACGTCAGACCCTAAGTAATCTTCGCTTCTACTTAAAAATGTATGATGAAATGATTTCCAGGTTGACGTTGGTGCGGTAATTCCCCGAATGCAAATAGTAGTACACAAATATAAAGAGTGGTCTTTGAAGGTGATATTTAAACGCAGTTAAAAGGGATTTGAAATTCTAAAAAGGGTCAACTTATATATTTATTATTTCTCGTGTCAGAGCAAACAAAAGCGCAGCAAAGTTTCAAGTGGAACAATAGAGGAAATGGCGATTAACATTGAGAATGGCTTCGCTCGGGCCAAAGTCATCCAGTGTCCCGTTTTTAGCGGTCTCCCTTTGCCCTCGAAGTCGTATTTAACTTTAACCTCCATGGAATCCATGTGTAAATGTGGAGTTGTGTGCCTCGAGACTACACGAGCTTTCCGTTCATCGTTTATTTATGTGCTTTGCTTGCTACTGATATTATTTAACAAGGACATTTCGGTCTCCTCCTACACGCGAATTGATCGCCAATTCTCTGCTTTTTACACTTCCTGTACATCTATTACATTTTCCTTTTTATTTTATGTTTCTTTTTGAGTGCACTTACTTTTGCTTTGAATCATCATCAGCATACAATTAAAATTTACAAGATTGTAAGCAGTCGCACAGATGATTAGTGTAAATAATATATAAAAGTGGTCCCAGAATTGAACCCTAAGAAACACCAAAGAACAAGGGAAGTGCAGCAGACATTTTATCAGAAACTTTTACTTGCTGCGCTCTGTTGTGTTGATAGCTTTAGAAGTAAGTTGTGATTAATGGTATCGAAAGTCTTCGATAAATCAATGAATACGAGAGCATGATTCCGATCACTCTGGAGAGACGCCAAAACATCACTTGCAGAGAAGTTGCCGTAGCTGACGATCCACAAGCCTCTCGAGTACATTTGATAGTGGTGACAATCTTCCAAACTATGACACCTTGCAGTTTTAGGGATTAGGATTACATATGCTTCTTTTCAAATAAAAAGAAAGGCCAACATACAAGAGTTTACGACATGAGTGAGAGGCGACAATATTATAGAGCAACAAAGACGAATCTTTTCAACAGATGTCAGATCAACATCCACAGCATTGGTCTTGATTCCGAAGACAATCCTTCCAACTTCATCGGCAGAAAGTCGACAGTTGAATTAATTGCTTGTAACAATTCTGAGGGTTCTGCATCCTGGTGACACTGGGCATCAAGGTGATGACCAAAAGAAGGAAATGTCCTTAAGATACATTTAAGGATTACCAAGGATCTAAACACTTACATCAGGAATAGTTCCATTGTATATATATATATATATATATATATATATATATATATATATATATATATATAGAGCTTTTCCCTTTTGATCTTGTCATATGCTTGCTTAAAGTCCACGAAGAGTGCAACCGTTACTTTACCAAACTCTAGACTTCCTGCCTGTACTTCTATTAAAGAAAAAATCTGGTCCGTAGTGCTTCTTCCCTTTCTGAAGCCACTCTTGGTACTATTTGCCTTACTCTTGTACCCACCATGAAGTGATCTGAGTCTCCATCCAGTCCTCAGTATGTTCTTACTTTCTTTATTGCCCTTTCTTCCGGTTTCTCTATCAGGATGTGGTGAATCTGGTTTATCGTTTTTCCGTCTAGTGATTGCCATGTCCCTTTATGTATGTCTTTTCTTTGGAAGTATATACTGCTAACGATCATATTCTTTTCTTTCACGAAGTCAACTTCACGAAAGCATTATACCATTTTGTCTAATTGTTGATCTATATATTTCTTCTCTTCCTATCTTTGCATCTCACATCATTAGCTTGTAAATGATGTTTCCGTAATTGTAGAAAGTAGCAATAAGTTGATTTTATTGATATAAATATCTATTGCTTACTCTTGAAGACAGAAGGCTGGTTTGTTAGGTTCTGTTCATTTATAACTTGATAAATTGATGTTCGGGTTTTTTTTTTGAGTAAGATAGGAATATCTATACCGGTAAAACGTACAATAAAACCATTTACTTTTAAATATGATGTATGAAGTTCTTGTATAGATGAGCTTAAAGACAAACTTGTACAACCTTATAATAGTTTACAAAGCAAAAAGGAACTCTCAAAATCATTCAATACACTTACAGTACTAGATCTAATAATACTAATAACAAACTTAAGTGCCAATTTAAACTGTTATAAATACACAGTTCTTAAATACTACAGCAACTTGCCTACCTCAATAACAAATATAACAAGCGTAAAAGTTTTTTGAAAAAGTCAAATCCTGACCTTTCAATTGTTAAAACGAAACATTAAAAGTTACGAATAGTACAAATTTTATTGGTAACAATCAATAAAATCCTATATATTGCAAAATACTAAACAAAACTTGAGAAAAGTGATAAAATCGTTAAAAAGTATTCAAGTAATAAAAAGAATTTAAGTTCCAGAATACCTGAAGGACATTCCATGTCTCCCAGACCAAGTGGTAGATTTACTTTTATTATAACTTAACGAAATTTAGCACAGTTGGCACAATATTTAATATAAATTACAAACACGTAGAAGACAATATACCTAGAAGACATTCTATGTCCCCCAGACCCCCTGATGTAAATTAAGACACCTCACAAAAAAAACAGTCAAGTAAATTATGTATGTTAAGGCACCTCACACAAAACAACACCCACTAAGTTAGATATGTTAAGGCACATCTCACAAAAAATAGCCGAGTAAGCTATGTATATTTAAAAACCTGACAAATAAAGACGAGTAAATAAGATCACCTCATGTACTTTAAAGCACCTCGCACAAAATGATAGTCGAGTAAAGGGTGCCCATAAGTAATCAACTATTTTTAGAATGAAATATTTGCTTCATTCTAGCTCATTCACTTGAATATATAAAGACGTGTTTATAACGTAAATTCAAAAAAATGTTTGTGATTTTACCACATTCCGCATGTTCTCCAGACATAGCACAATCCGTTTTTTATTCATTTTGAAACATTTCAAAAATCAAGTTGATTATGTTCGAACTCACCTAGAAGCATATTTTTTCTGCAACAAGATGGCAGAAGGTCCTAATTAACGATGGAAATGGAATAAAAATAAATGGCGTTAAATTCTTTCTGTTTGTTGTCACTTAAATAATTGATTACTTATGAGTACCCCTAATAGTTGAACTCATAAATGAGATGATGATGTTTGATTGAGGTATTTCTAAAGGACTTTCCATGTCCCCCAGACAACAATTTAGACAATGTTATTATGTTGGCAAGATATTAAATATAAATTACAAACACGTAGAATACAATGTACCTGGAGGACATTCCACCCCTGGTAGGCTCTCTTTTATTGTTAAAAATCATTAAACATCCCTGCATTGCACTATAATAAAAACAACACGAAAGAAAGATTACCAGCGAAAATATTGATCGTCCATATAGAACATCTTGAAAATGCTCTTAAGTCTACATTTAATTAAACAGCGTAACGAAACGTAGGTTGCAAAATACAAAAAAAAGCTATACACGTTATCATATCACACAAAAAGCTAATCGAACAAGCTTTTCACGTTAAGACACCTCACAAAAAAAAAACAGTCGAGCTATATACATTAAGGCTCCTCACACAAAAAGACAGGCAAGTAGGCTATATATATTAAATCACCTCGTAGAAAAAAACAGTCGACTAAGCTATGTACAATAACACATCTCACACAAAAAGATAGCAGAGTAGGCTATGCACTTTAAAAAACAGTCGAGTAAGCTATGTGTATTAAGGCACCTCACACAAACAGACAGTGGAGTAAGCTAAGTACATTAAGTCATCTCACGTTAATTTTTCTCACAGAAAACAGTTGATTAAGCTATTTACATTAAGGCCCCTCACACAAGAACAAGCTAATTTATGTACATTATTGTAGAAAAAAAACAGTTAACGAACCTACTGTCGAACTTTTTGCCATTTGCCGTTCACGTCATTTATTTCTGTGTAAATTTTTGGCAAAAATGTATGGTTATATTACAATGAAATAAACAAAGATAGATTCATACGTTTTTGTCGGAAATTGGCCCAAAAATCAATGGCAAAAATTCGACTGTATGTATCACAAAAAGAGAGAATAAAAGCTTACTCGATTGTCTTTTTCTGTGAAATGTTTTCACTTACAAAGCTTAACCATCTTTTTATGTGAGGTGCCTTAACGTACGTATATCTATCAATTTAAAATAAATCACACGACATCAAAGCACCTCAAACCAAAACGTACATTGGTGTTTCACTAAAAAAAAACAGCAAGCTTTAAACCTTAAGACGCCTCACAGAAAAATATACGAACCCAAGAAATAAATTAGGAGTATATAGAAGGCAATGTGGCTGAAAGACACTTCTTTTATTGTTGGTATATGTCTCCCAGATATTTAGCTATCATCGTATTCCTAATTTTATTTTTAAATTTTGATAACTAATAATTCATTTATGTTTTACCAATTAAGAGAAAGAAAATAAAGAATCTAGATCCAGATCCTCTTTTTTGAATTATTTCTTACTCTAGTCTAATATAGGGATGTTTACAGATTTTTAACAGCTAAAAAAAGGACCACCAGGGGGTTTGAGGGACATGGAATGTCCTCCAGGTACGGGGTTTTCTACATTCTTTCTCTTAGTTGGTAAAATATAAATAAATTAGTAGTTATCTAGATTTAAAAAGAAAATTAGGAGTACGTTGATAGCTGTATAGTATGCCATTTGCAGCTTCACAATTTATTAGTTGTATCTTTGCACCTACCTAGCCATCTTTTCTATCTTTATAAAATTGAAGCTATCTGTGTTTTGTCTTTCTAAATTTGTGGTGGCTTATGCTCGCAGAATAGTTTATAGCTGCCTATGCTCGCAGTTTTGCTGCTCGCCACTTCGCAGAAAAAGACAGTCAAGTGAGCTATGTACGTTAAGACACCTCACACAAAAAGACTTCAATTAAGGTATGTACGTTATGTTGAATCACCTCATAGAAAAAAAAAGTCGAGTGAGCTATGTACGTTGAAGCATTTCATACATAAAGACAGTCGAGTAAGTTATGCACATTAAGACTTCTCACGTAAAAAAACATGACGACTTGTGGTGCTTTATTTTTAAACAGCTAAACTAATAATTTGACAAATGTTCAAGGCAAATATTATAAGAAAAATACAAAACTAAGTTGAAGAAGATGTTAAGTTATTGATAATGAGAGAATAGATCTTCAATAAATAATTTGCGAAAAATATCAATATCAAAATACGTAATAAAATAAAATATTCCATTTAACATATATCAAATTTGCAGTAAAATAGCTTTGCTGAAAAGTAATTTCTTTCACAAAAAGAGAATTAAACACTGTAGTAATAAATCTAAGGCATAAGAAATCGAAAATATAAATTTGACAAATTTACATTGGAAATGTCTATACCAGCTGAAATGGTGGATGCACCCTTAACTATTTTCAAGCAACAATATTTTCTTACTTCTTTTTTCTATGTGATTGCTGACGGTTCTTGCAAACTTACCACTTTAAAATAAATCTTTTGAAAATGCATATTACATTGTCATGTATTACAAACAAATAAAAACGATAACAAAAAAAAACTGTCGAGTAAGTTATACACGTTAAGATACCACACACACAGTCAAAAAGATTAATCACCTAAGAGAAAAAAAAACAGGCAAGGAAACTATGCACGTTCACGACATCTCACAGAATAAACTGTCGAGTTAGTTATACGTACTTACTTAATATATGTGCGTTAAGTCACCTCACACAAAAAGACAGCCCAGTAACCAAAAAAACAAACAGACGAGTAAGCTACGTATGTTAAGGCACCTCACATAAAAAAGCTATGTTTATTATCTACCTCACATAAAGAAGCAGTCAAGTATGTTATGTACGTTAAGTCTCCTTACAGAAACAAATAGTCAAATAAACTATGTACGTTAAGGCACCTTACATAAAAGAATGGTCGAGTAAGTTATGTAAGTTGAGGCACACAATTTTTTTTTATATGTGAAGATATTTCTTACAAAAAACAGTCGAGTAAGTTTTGCTCGTTAAGTCACTTCATAGAAAAAAAAGCCGAGTAAACTATGTATTTTATGCACCTTATATAAAAAGACGGTCAAGTTAGCTACAGTCGAATTTTTCCACTTGACGTTTACGTCATCAAAAAAACGAATTTTAATATCTCTAATTTTATGGATGACGTCATATTCAGTAGCATACCATACGAACTTTTGACATATCTCGAGGCACCTCGAACATAAAAGACGGCCAAGTTAAGTCACCTCACAGAAAAAAAAAAACAGGCGAGTAAGATATTTACGTTAAGGTACCTCACACAAAAAACAGTCAAGTAAACTATGTTCGTTAAGTCATCTCACGGGAAGAAACAGTTAAGTAAGCTATGTAAATTAAGACATATCTCACAAAAAGACAGTCGGATAAGCTTTAAACGTTAAGACACCTCACATGAAAAACAGTCGAGTAAGCTACAGTGGCGAATCAAATTTTTTTTGTTATTTAAAATGTTTGTTTTAAGTAATGTTCTGATAATTTTTGGATCACTACTTTGCTTCTATTAGGCATTGAATCAATTAATTTGACACAATAATAAGGTGTTAGATACATGAATTGTATTTATCTTATGAAAATTTACATCTGAACCCTCGAATTCAAATTAAGTTTTAAAGAAAAATGTACTTACTTTAATGTACTGTGCACAACTTACACTCGTTTGCAAATTTTTATATCTATTAAAAAACCCGTTGAAACTTTTATAATTGTATTTTTTTATTTTTAAAATCCTAAGTTAAGTCATCTCACAAAAAAAAAACAGGCAAGTAGGATATTTACGTTAAGCTATGTACGCTAAGTTACCTCACACAAAAAAAAACGGTGAACTATGTTCGTTAAGTCATCTCACAGAAACAAACAATCGACAAAGCTATGTACATTAAGATATCTCACACAAAAAGATAGTCAAGTAATTTTTGTACATTATGACACCTCACAGAAAAAAAATTGAGTAAGTTATGTACGTTGAGCTATGTACGTTGAGTCACCTGGTAGAAAAAAAGTCTATTTAAATATGTACGTTAAGACATCTCACACAAAAAAACAGTCGGGTAAGCTTTAAACGTTAAGACACCTCACATAAAAAATAGTCGAGTAAGCTACAGCGGCGAACAAAATTATGAAAACATTTTATTTTGTTACTTAAAATTTTTATTTTAAGTAATATTCTGATAATTTTTAGACCACTGCTTTGTATCTATTAGGCATCGAGTCAATAAATTTGGCAAAATAATTAGTTGATGTATCCTTCCACTCGTGTTGTACAATAATCCGCAATTATTGTTTATTTTTTATTCCATATTGTTCAATAGGGTCAAGACTTTGAGATGTTTCATCATCGCAATTTTGCTGCTCGCCACCTCGCAGTAAAAGAGAGTTGAGTGAGCTATGTACATTAAGGCACCTCGCACAAAAAGACAGTCAAGTAATCTATGCACTTTATGTACGTTATGACACCTCACACAAAAAGACTGTTAATTAAAGTATGTATATTAAGTTACTTCACAGAAAAAGAGCTATGCATGTTGAATCACCTCATAGAAAAAAAAATGTCGAGAGAGCTATGTACGTTGAGGCACTTCATACATAAAGACAGTCGAGTAAACTATGCACGTTAAGACTTCTCACGTAAAAAACTTTGGTGCTTTATTATTTAGCAGCTAAATTAATAATTTGACAAATCAACGATTAATGCTCTTAATTATCAATACAAGTCCTTAACTTGTATAAACGAAAACAATAGTACCTCGACTAGCTGCGGGAAAAAATGAGTAAAATAATGAATTTAATAAGAAAATGTTAAGTTCTATGATAATTAGAGAATAGATCTTCACTGTATGCTATGTATGTTTAGTCATTTGCACACAAAAAATAGTCAAGCATGTATTTTATGCACCTTATATAAAAAGAAGGTCAAGTAAGCTTTGTACGTTAAGGCAGAATTAAGATAGAATCATACATTGTTATTGGAAATCGACTCCGAAATCAATGACTTCACCACATAGAAAAAAAAACAATCAAATAAATTATGTACTTTAAGGCACCTCGAACATAAAAGACGGCCAAGTTAAGTCACCTCACAAAAAAACAGGCGAGTAAGATATTTACGTTAAGCTATATATAATAAAGTACCTCACACAAAAAGATAGTCGAGTAATCAATGTACGTTATGACACCTCACAGATTGAGTAAGCTATATACGTTAAGTCACCTGGTAGAAAAAAATTCTATTAAGATATGTACATTAAGACATCTCACACAAAAAGACAATCGGGTAAACTTTGAATGTTAAAACACCTCACATAAAAAACAGTCGAGTAAACTACAGTGGCGAATAAAAATATGAAAACATTTTGTTTTGTTATTTAAAATGTTTGTTTTAAGTAATGTTCTGATAATTTTTGGATCACTACTTTGCTTCTATTAGGCATTGAATTTGTATGTACATTAAGACATCTCACACAAAAAAAATAGTCGAACAATATGGATGTTAAGTCACCTTATGGATAGAAAAAATCTGTTAAGCTATGTACGTCAGGACATCTTACAAAAAAAAAGACAGTCCAACAAGATTTGTACGTTAAGACACCTCACAAGAAAAAACAGTCCTGTAAGCTATGTATTTTATGCACCTTACATAAAAGACGGTCAAGATAGCTATATACGTTAAGTCAAGAAAAATAGCAATGAAGAATAGTAATAATAAAAGGTGCAATTCAAAATTCCGTTACTACACAACTGTTCTTCCACTGAACCTTCAAACTCAAATTAAGTTTTAAAGGAAAATTGCCTACTTAAATTTACTTTGCACTACTTCCACTAGTTTGCACATTTTTATATCTATTAAAAACAATAGAGACTTTTATGATTGTAATTTTTTAATTGAATTTCACACTCTAAAAAAAGTCACCTCACACAAATAGATGTTTGAGTAAGCTACATACAGTTACGGAATTAGAAAACTAGTTCACTTAAAATGTTTCAGTACATAATGGACTTTATTTTTGACAATTTCATGAGTCATATTTAAATTATCTATACGACTTAAGAGTCCTCCTTAATATCAAGAATTCAATTAAGAGACGTTTTAAAATCCTATTGATTATAATGGGAACGTATTGATATGTTACTACAAAGTTTTCGTTTTTATTTAGAAGTATTATATAGTTTATTTGGTATCATCAAAAAACTTATGAATAAAAGAATTCACAGCAAAAATATTTTAAGTAAAAACTCAGTATTAAATGTGGCATGTACAAGAACTCTTACAAGGAGAAATTTAAACTATATACGTTAAGAAATGTCATACAAAAAGACAGTCGAATAGATTATGCACGTTAAAAGACCTTACAAAAAAAAATAGTCGAGTAAGATGTATGTTAAGGCACTCTAAACAAAGAAATAATCGAGCAAGCTATGTATTTTAAATCACCTTACAGGAAAAAAAAACAGTCGAGTTAGCTATATATAAGTTAGGTCATGCAGGTTAAGGCGCATCACACAAAAAGATAGATAGCGCCAAGTTACCTTCTAGAGCAAGTTATGCACGTTAAGACATCTCACAGAAAAAAAGTGGGCTAAATTATATACATTAAAGTATCTCACACAAAACAATGGTCAATTAAAGTAGCTGTCTACACTAGTTTTGCTGTTCGCTTACTCGGACAAACCTCTGATTGGTTTTTTATTATAAGTCTCTAATTATCTCGGGCAAGCTCTCGTTATTTCTGGTTTATTTTTTGTAGCATACATTATATATGTAGTCATAGTCACACAACTCACTAAAGCATAGGGCTAACGCGTGGTTGTAAGTTTTCAGTTCATCTTGACTTACGTTCTCATTGTTATAATTATTATTATTATACTAAATTACTAAATTTGTAGCTACTTATGCTTGCAGAATATTTTGTAGCTTTCATGCTAGCAGCTTCCCAGCTCGCTGACTCAAGCAAGCTTTCGCAATCTAGTTTTTTTATTGTGGTTTACTAATCATCGTCTCTCTAAAATTGTACTTGTCAATGCTCGCAACTTCGCTGCTCGCTTACTTGGAGGCCTCGCAGTACATTTTGCTGTTTGCAGCTTCACAGTTTATCAGTTATAATTTTGCTGACCATTATCTATATTCTTTGTTGTTTGCAATTTCATTAGCTATCTTTTCTATCTTTATAAAATTGTAGCTGTATATGTTACGTCTTTCTAAAATTTGTAGTTGCTTATGTTTGCAGAATAGTTTGCAGCTGTCTATACTCGCAGTTTTGTTGCTCGTCAACTTGGTCAAGCATGTTAAGAGTAAACAATGTATTTAACGGTCGGGTAAGCTATGTATGTTAAGTCATAGCGTAGAAAAAAACAGTCGAAAAATAAGTTATGTTAAAAAAAATATCTATATATATATATATATATATATATATATAT